>JASDQU010506337.1:0-31632 GCA_032191745.1 Picea mariana | reverse complement strand
TCATCCAGAATACAGTCAATGTTGAAGTCTCATATTCTTACTTCAATGCATTCTTTTTCCTTGAAGATCTCTAATAACATGACATGTCGGTGGTCATTCAGGGTTTCTTTCATCTATAACAATAATTTCTCTGATTCTTTCTGGGGTTCTGCCATTCCTGGATCTTCCTTAGGGTTTTCTTTATTCATATTCATTTTTTCCAGCTTAGCAATCATTCTAGGGCAATCCAACACTTCATGGTCCATAGCTTTACAACAAAGACAACCAGGTATTTTCCCAGGGCATTCCTTAGCAATATGTCCCGATCTTCTGCAACTATAAAAGAGGGTTAATCCTCTCTTTCTTTTAAATGATCCCCAACCTTTCCAGTACTGCGCACTAGGATCATGGTAGCTAACCTTCAAAAAATTCTTTCTAGGATCCTGCATCCATTTGTTAGTCCAAACATTATTTCTATGCATAGGTATGACATATCTTTCACTATTCTTATCATATCTACTCATATCAAGCCTTCTTTCATCTATTAGTGCCCTAGTTTTCAAGCTAGTACAAAACCTATCAAAGATACCTAGATCCATACTTTAAAAACAAAAATTTCCACTTATCTTACTTCTACATAGCACAAAGCTTCCAGTTCTAAAACTTTTAACTATTATTACCTTTTATCAAAGCACAGAGCTTGCAAATATTACCTCTTTTAATAAGAAATTATTACTTTTACCTTTCTTAGAGCACAACTCTTTCAAATCTTGCTTCTTTCCTTCAGATCCGACCTCCTTTCTTCAGATTGGGCTTATTTCTTGAGCACAAATTTATAAATCGAGTAGGATATTGCGCACTAGGTCATAGATATATGCACAAATATTTCAAAATATCAGGTTGAATCTTTGCACAAAGCTTCTTCTTTCTCAGTTCCCAGCAATCACAGTTTCAAGTCCCGACAAAGGAACATTTTTTTGGCACAGGGGTAGACCTGGGGTTCAATGCTACAACATCGCACCAACAAAGCCCTAACTACCATCCCTTTCGGCAACACCTGTGAAGCAGATGAAGTCTCACCCAAGGTAGAGGCAGGGGTGGTTGAAAGACTCAGGTGTCTGCAACCTTAGCTGGGGCACAGATCTGTGATTTTAATACTTAACAAATCACTTAGCACCGTTAGTTCCTCTATATGCAATCAATATCCACTTCGCTGATAAAATAGAGCTTTGTAGTATTCACACCAATCGAATGTATTTAATCACTTTAGCATAGGTAAATTGATCAGATCGAGCAAATCAAGCACTAAGCATAGCCATATAGATCAGATCTAACATTCTCACATATAATAAGAACAAAGCATAAGTATATCTATCTAAATACATCAAAGCACTTAGAAAATAACATGTGAACAAATCAAGACAAAGCACAAAGCAGCATAATATAGTGTTTAGGTGGTTCACCCCCACCCTGGGGCTACATCCACCAATTCTTCTTCTTTATTGTCTTTATTCAATCGGTTACAAGAAAAGAGCCTCAAACCCTTACTCAGCATAGGACATAAGATCTGTGCAGCTCGCTAGATCCTTCTTCCTTGCATTATAGCACTAAGCCTTCCACAATCCGCTACAAGGACCTTCACTTAGCTTTGCAAGTCTCTTACAGTCATGCACAAAGCACTTACAGACTCTACTTGCACTTAGCATACATTCACATTACATATATGCACTTCTCTTCTTCTATCTAGTCTAGGCGTCTATTTATATATACAAAATACACCTAAACATGGGTAAACCCATGGGCCTATATCCCATTCCTGTTATATATTCCCACATCCAAAAAAGGACCCCAAAAGGGGCCGAGATCCCATGATCTCCACTTTTTCTTCCGCTCCTCCTTCGGCAGGCTGTCAAAGTCCCAAAATAGGTCAACATGACCAAGAATCTCCCAAAACTTGGTCAAGGGCCAGCAGGCCCCCAACACTCACCTGTGACTCATCCCGAGTCGCTCTGGTCTGATCAGTTTTGGTTCGAACGCATCGAGTTTGGCTCGAGCTACTTCGACCTACAGCGTTGCTATGGCCTCTTGCCCGGTGAACTCTGAGATCACTGTGTCATTCACTGGCCCTTCTAGGCATTGTTCTGTTGTAGTGACAACCTGTTCTAGCTCTGCTCCTCGGATTTCAACCTATGTGAAAAACTGATAGGCCTTATCTTACATAGGTTGGAGCCGTTGAGTTATTTTCATAACTTTGCTCTAGATCGTATGGATCTGCTATTGGGCAGTCCATTTCTCTTGACATATCTTCATTTTGTCTATAGTTGATAGGGCCTTCAGCTACGCCTGTAGTGTGTCTGTGTGTTGCTTCGCTTCCTGGAGCTACGACTCCAGTGCCTGCAATTCTAGATTCTCAGTGATCTTGTCATATGTTTGGGCACTATGGTTACTCAGCTACTTGCACTCCCTGGAAAGAGCCTTCAGTCTCTCAACTGTGCTTCGTTGCTTCCCTTTGGTCTCTTACATCTTGCAGTGTCCCGAGCACTGCGCGTAGCTCCAAATCTTCTATGCATTGTTGTAGTTGTTGAATTACTTATTCAAGTTGTACCACCTGCTATGGGACTCTCTCTTCGGCCTTTACTTCTATAACTATCACAGAGTGAAGTGATCTTTTGACCATTTCATTTGCTTCGAGTTGCTCCATGAGAAACTGTTCCTTTTCTTTCTACAGTTGGAATTTTTCTTTATCCCACTTTTCTTGGAGCACAAGATTTTCCCGTTCTGTAGTAATACGTTGCTCAAAAAGGTATCCCTATACTTATTCTAAATCCTAGGTGGCTTGCGTTTTTTCCTCCTGTTCTCATCGAAGGCAAACTTCGACTGTGTCAGTGATTCGGTGGAGTTGGGATGACTCATCTCCCAGTTCTGTTGTTTTCAATGGAAGCGGCTGGACTGTAATGCCTGTTGCACCCCTTGAAGTTCATCCTTAATTCGATTGTATATCTCTTCCTGCTTAGCCTCTTACTTCTATGCTATCTCCAGTGAAGCATTGTTCAAGGCTACTGCAACGAAATCGAAGTCATCTGAGGTGAGGGTAGTCTGCATTTTGGTCATAGAGGCTTTCAACTTCTTCCAGGAAGAAGGCTTTGGGGGGGAAACCTTCCTTTTCTTCGAGGGATCCTCCTCATCTCTAGGCGGTGTAACCTCACCTTTATTATGTTCAACTTATGCGCCATCTATCTCTCCCCATATCCTCCTTGCATAGGTGATATGGAAGCAGTCTTCGCTGAGGTACTACTTACATCTTGGGCTTCTTCTTTTTTCTTTGTCTTGCTGGGTCTAGGTGTATCCTGCACTGCTTCTTGACTGTCAATGTCGATCATCTCTGCAGGGTCTGCTAGAATGAGGAGTTTCGTCAACCAGTATTTAGTAATTTCTTCTAAGTCCTCCTTTTTCATCTTGTAGTAAGACTAAAACTGTTGCTTTTGCTCGTCAGTGCGCGTTGAAATATAAATGAAATGGCGGTCCGTGCTAAATTTCATTAAAGGTTGAAATTTGTGGAGAGTATTTAGTGTGATGTGAGGCTCAGACTGGATGGTTGTCTTCAACTTTCACTTTCTCCGATGTGCGCAAAACTCTAGGATGTGTGCACTCTTCCTTTGGTGCACCATCCTTGCACTTACATAGATGTTTTATACACTATGAAATGTGTACGTTATTTCTTTGAAGCACAATCCTCACTCAATCACAAAACTATGGGATGTGCTCACATTATTGAATCTAATACTTGATATGAATAGCTCACGATCTTATAAAAATATATACATTTATATTTACATTTACAGTTGGGGTTCATCCTAGGGATATTACATGGTCGGTTACAAGAAGAAACAAAATTTAAAGATCACGTCAAGAAATTATTTAATTGGATGATTTCATAGCTTGTTTCTCTTCACAAGTTCGATCACCATATTTGTCGAGTTGTGGAATTTAGGGTCCAAACTACCCTCGAAGGATACATCATTGAATTTGCTATAGAAAATCACCAGTCATTCTCAAAGGTAGAAGAATTATTTTACGAGGAATCCCAAGGGATATTACTGAGAGAAATTCCATTTTGGATGAATATCTTGTTGGTGGAAGAAGGAATGATATTGGTTCCTTTGGTTGAAATGGTTGAGTGAAACCCTTTGTGTATGAGGGGCGGGTGATTCAAGTGAGGATACATGAGTTAGGATACGGGATTTATTAAGGTATGGTGGATCATTGTGAGAAGATTTCCAGAGACAAGAGGGCTCAGAAAAGAGTTGTGGTGGATGAAAAGTAGTGGTGAGAGAATATGTGAAATTTGATGAAGAGGCCTAATCGGTCCTGCAAGGAGATCAGCCTCAAGAATATTCATACAAGAGAGTTAGAGAAGTTGAAAGAGTTATAGTTATGTCTAAGGTTGGCTAGACAATGGTTGAAGGTGAAGTTTGGAAAGAAATATGATAGTTCTAGAGAGAGTATACAAGATGAAGAAAATTCAGAAGAAAGAATCATGATCAGAGTTAACACTGAGGATCAATACTCAGTTGTAACCTCTGAAGAAGATGTGATAGAATCAACCCCTACAATGCCCAAAGATGTGCAGTATACTATAGGACCTGATACGATATGGCCTCCTAATGAGACCCCCCAGGTGAAATAATCCCATCCCAAATACACATGAACCATCCTTGGATCGCCCAATCCCTTGGCGCAATCTTCCAATATGGTAAGGTCTACAATAAACTCTCCCAAAATTCTTGTCATATCTCCTCATTATAGTCCAACCGGTTCGAGTGGTATCGGTAGAAGTAGTCTAGAAAGTTATTTATTTTTATTGCAACCGCGACCTCTAGGATTTATCTTAATAGGGTCCCCAAATCCTCCCATGGAGCATCAGCACACCATATCCCTCACACAATACCCAAAATTCTAGGGTAAAGGGGATGAGGATGTGGAACAAAATTGGTTCCTTTCTGAGGCCATTTGGCGGTCTCGTGGACCTTTGGATGCTAATAAACTAGTTTATTTTCAGACTACATTAAGGGGTTGGACATTAAAATGGTATATGAAATCCATCAAACCAACGAATCCCCAGGGGAAACCATTTCTTTTACCAAAAGTCAAACAAAAATTTATCGTTGAATTTAAACTACCCTAATCTGAGAAACAAGTTATTTTTGAACTACGAGAAATCAAACAGAGAGATGGGGAATCTACATGGGAGTATAACCAAATATTCAAAGAGGGGAATTATCCAACCCCATTCATGAATACCACCAGTGGGAATGGTTCATTCATGAACATTTACCATTAACTTGGATTCCTTTAACCTAGCAGAAGATAACTACATTGGCGAACAAGCCATGAAAATTGAGGTGATGGTGGAATATCATGACATATTGTAAGTAACAGGACCACTTGATGACTATAATATTACGCAATTGCAAGGCCAGATTTCTTTCCCGACTGATCAGATTCAAGAACTAACCATTCCTAGAGCATCCCACCCTCAATTTTGGTGTATTGGTTTCTATACTGAGAGGTATACAACAATGAAATTTCCCATACTGAGGGGTGCATGACCCCCCCCCAGCAACCCATGTCTCCTCCACCAATAGGACCATCTAGAGGAGTTGTGCAAGTCACAACAACAACATCATTTTATGGCCCTGTGTAGTGCCATGCCTTCCCAAACCATAAGGTTACTCAGAATAATGACTACTGTGAAATATTTTGAAGTCATTGGAACCCCCCTCTGCATTTCCCAATCCTACAAAAATACACCCCCATTCTAAACACAGTCTACTGTGAATTTGGTATGTCACATATTCACACCACCAAACAATATTGTGCTCTGGATGCTCTTGCAGATAGACTATATCGGTCTACATTTAGGTTTGATGAAGCTTCTTAAGTCTTTGGAGGAGGAAGTAGAGGTGGTGGAGGTTTCATAGGTGGATGAACTAGCAGAAGAGGGCCAACTCGATGTTAAAATTGTGATGAACAGGGACATCTCACGTGAGATTGTCCTCTTTCGATATGTCCTTGGTGTGCCCAATATCGAAACAAAACCCATGCCACCAAGGATTATCCTGAGTTGATTGTGAAATTGGAGGATCACGCAAGAAAACAAGGCACCAATTTGATAAATTTAGAGACCCAACTTGTCATTGAAGAAAAGGAACCCAATATTAATATTATTACTAGATTACTAGAGGAGGAACAAGGAATGGTGTTGATGTTGACAACTTGACTCAAAGTAGGATCTGCAAAGCATTACTAGAAGATGTCACACATGNCCCCCTAGTCCAAAAATAGTTCTTTAAATATGTTGTTGAGATATTCCAACAAGTTTCTAATCCTGCAATATCGATACATGCAGACTCAATCCATGAGCCTTGACCTAAACTTGGGGAGCATTGTGTGGCATAGAAATTTCCTCCATTGAGACCCCAACAAACTATTGAATTGTCGTTCTACTTACTTTCTGATATTTTGGATAATGAGAAACACACCAAGGAGTTGTGGAACAAGCTCAAGGGGATTTTAGAGATAGAAACGAACCCAAAAGAGTTGATTGTTTCTCATCTTCCTGAAAGACATACAAGTAGAATACAGAGAAGGAAGCAGAGATCCCGATGAGAATTTAGACTAAATAATCACATAGTTGGTTATGAAATTAATTATGTTATGTTATATTTTGGGTCTAACATCAACATCCTACCAAACAAGACATGGTAAGCCATGGGTAATCCCAATCTAGTCTATTCACCCATTCAGTTGTGAATGGCCAATCAGTATTGTATCTACCCTACTGGGAGGCTACATAATGTTGAAGTGGAATTACATGGATTTAATAAAATGGTCGACTTCAAGGTTATAGAAATCGGGGGGGGGGAGGAACCATACCCATATTTATTGGGAATCGATTGGGCTTATGAGAATTATGTTGTTATAGATCGTAAGAAGGAACTCATGACTTTTGAAGCAGATTGTATGAAAGTAACCCAACCACTATATCCCTACCAAGGTTCCCACTATACAAATCCAGTAAAGGGGAATATGGAAGAGGATACCTTGGATCATCGCTACACTTTGACTGCAAGAAAGAGGGCATATTATATTAACCCAACTGCAGTTGGCTCAATAAGTTGGTGTATATAGTATTCAGTCTATAGGGGAAGATTCATATGTAGTGTTTGAAAACTAGAAACAAGGAAGATATGAGAAGTTCTCATGATGTTGCGCGAGTATTAGAGCATCTAGGTGGATTATATATGAGGTTAGAGAACACCCTGTGTATGATGGCACTTCATATTTGGCAGTTTTTTGGTTGATGTAGAGGCTAAAGTTGCACCAGAACAAAGACTGCTTGTATTGGATGTTTCATTATGATCCTCTTTAGCTATATGGTGGGCCACTCATTAGGGTACTTTATCTTTCTAGGATAAAGAAAAGCATTCCATTCAACATCACTTTATTCCCTCTTCCCAACTTACTTCATTGAATCTAGACCAATCAGCTTTGGAATTATATGATGGGATTTCGGATCTAAGGGAGCATGTAGCGCATTGTATCCAGGTATGGGAAGTTGCATAACTACCTTATCAACTATGGGTGCATCAATTTATTCATTCCTTGGGACAGATTCCAACTGCTTGGTATATACATGAGGAAGCTTGATGCCAAACTGCTTGTTGGGAAAGCCTTCAACGACAGTTCTGTCAAGACTTTTTATTCTCATGAGAGTACCCTAAAATCACTTTAGCTTTGCAACAAATCAAGAAAATATTTTTTGTTGATGAAGTTAATATTATACATCCTCTTATTATTTGTCCTCAACATGAGTACCTCCTTCATCATAGTGTTCACCCATCCCCTACTCGATTACTTGCAGTCTATCTTATTATGGATAGAGAGACAGAACATCACGATGATATTGAGGAACTTAGGCATATGAAATTTCAGGAATCTAAAGGGACTAGGGAGGTTAAATATACTATCCAAAATGATCTCAGTAATGTCTATACCAAACCCTTGAAGTTGTGAAAAGTCAATATAGGAACAGATGAGCATCATAAGCTAGCCTCCAATGGAGACTATTGGGATGAATAGACTGTGATAGAGATACAAGCTTTGTTGTGGGAATATGAGGATATTTTCCCTACAAATTTCTCATAACTAAAATGTATTAAGGGAGATTTAGGCAAGATGAGGATAGAGTTAAATCCTAAATCAAGACTAGTCAAGAATAGGCCATATCTGCTAAATCCTCGAGTTAAAGAGAAAGTGTCGAAGCATATTGATAAGATGCTCACAGCTGAGTTAATTTTCCCTATCGATAAGGTTGAATGGATTAGTCCTATCATGATACAAACCAAGAAAGGTATGGATGTGTTGGCCCTTGACCAATTTTTGGGAAAACTTTGGTCAACTTTGACCCACTTTTGTACTTCAACACATCGGTCAAGAAAGGAGTGCCCAGGCGGAGCTGAGATCATGGATCTCACCGATTTTGAGGGTTAAGTGGACCCAGTAAAGGGTCCTCTAGGGTTTTTGTAATGGGTTTATGGGATGTCATCCCATGGGGTTTTCCCATGATTAGGACTTATTGTAAGGGTTTGTAAGATATAAATAAATAAGACTGTATTGTAGCTAGGTAGTTAGTGAAGTGAATGTAGTTCTGTGTGAACAAAGTTTCTTTGTGAAAAGGAGTGTATGTGTGTTAAGGCTTTGTGCTTGATAGAGAGGTAGCTCTGTTCCTTGACCTAGTTTTGGAAGGAGGAACTGGTGCTCAGTGCACAGATCTCATGTATGGTGCGAAGCTTGACTCTATGGCTTAGTGCACAGGAGTGAATGAATGTAATATTTGAGTGAATAATAAATAGGCGAAGCAGTTGGTGGACATAGCCCCACACTGGGGTGAACCACGTAGATCTGGTGTCTCGTGGTTTTATTTGTGCAATGTTATCTCTATGGTGTTTTTATTTGTTCTTAGATTAGATGTGTAATGGATATGTATGTGTTGATTTAATTCTTTTTTTATGTTAAAATGCTAGATCTGATCCACAGTGCTATGTGCTAAGTGTTTAAGGTGCATAATCCTTTTGTTTTTACTACGCTAGACCTCTCTTTGATTATGCTCAGTGATGTTAATAGGGTTAGTGACCTAATGCATGTTGCTTCCTAAGAGTTAACATAATAATTTGCGAAGTTTTATTATCATAGATCTGTGTCCCCACTTGGTTACAGACACCTGCATCCTGTAACCCCCCCTTCTTCTACCTCGGGTGAGACTTTGCCTGCTTTGCAAGTGTTGTCGAAAGGTTTGGTAGTCAGGGTTTTGATGGTGAGATGTTAAGCGTTGAACCCTAGGTCTTCCCCTATGCCAACAAATGGTTCAAGATGAAGCCTACAAGGTCTTTGAATAAATTGATGTACAAGACTCACAACTAGATCATGTAGTTGCAGCAGTAGAAAAGTGCCTCGAAGGGCCTGTTACAGAGAAAATGATCCAAGAGCTCACTGAGTAGGAGGCTCAGATGAAGAAGCAGGTTGAGGCAGCTTGAGTTAAGCTTGAGGCCTTCGAAGCATCATTTTCTGCACCTGAGTGACTTGAGATGAGTCACAGGTGAGTGTTGGGGTCCTATTGGCCCTCGACCAAATTTTGGGAAAACTTTAGTCAGCTTTGATCCACTTTTGGACTTAGACACATTGGTTGAGGAAGGAGTGCCTACGCAGAGCTGAGATCGCAGATCTCATCGATTTTGCGGTTTAAGTGGACCTAGTAAAGGGTCCTCTAGTTTTTTTGTAACAGGTTTATGGGATGTCGGCCCATGGGGTTTTCTCATGATTGGGCCTTATTGTAAGGGTTTGTAAGATATAAATAAAGAATATTTTATTGTAAAAGTATCTAGGTAGTTAGCGAAGTGAATGTAGTTCTGTGTGAACAAATATGCTTTGTCAGAAGGAGTGTCTGTGTGTTAAGGATTTGTGCTTGATGGAGAGGTAGCTTTGTGCCTTGACCTAGTTTTGGAAAGAGGATCTGGTGCTTAGTGCGCAGATCTCATGTCTGGTGTGAATCTTGACTCTGTGGCTTAGTGCATAGGAGTGAATGAATGTAATATTCGAGCGAATAATAAAGAGGCGAAGCGGTTGGTGGACATAGCCCCACATTGGGGTGAACCATGTAAATCTGGTGTCTCATGGTTTGCTTTATGCAATGTTATCTCTCTGGTGTTTTTCTTTGTGCTTATATTAGATGTGTAATGGATATGTATGTGTTGCTTTAATGCTTTGCTTATGTTAAAATGATAGATCTGATCCACAGTGCTAAGTTCTAAGTGTTTAAGGTGCATAATCCTTTTGTTTTTACTACGCTAGACCTCTCTTTGATTATTCTCTACGATGTTTATAGGGTTAATGAACTAATGCATGTTTCTTCCTAAGAATTAACAGAATACTTTGTGAAGTGTTATTATCACATATTTGTGTCCCAGCTTGGTTGCAGATGTTGGGTATGTGTTATATTCTTTGCACGAGTAGTAGTGTCTGAGCATATGCGTCGGGCGTGTAGGGGGGTTAGAGGGGGGGGGCGCTAGGCCCCCCCTTGGGGGGTGTAGGGGGGTGGAGCCCCTCGTGTCGAGGTCCGGGGGAAGCGACCCCAGAAATTTTCTTTCTGCCTCGGGAAATGTGATACCTACCTTGGGAAATTTGTCATGTATTTAGGTGGTTTTTTTTCGGCACATGGTTTTTTGCCCATGGTTTTCTATTTCCAGTTAAGGAATTAGGGTTTTGGACTAATCCAGGTCATTGGGTTAGGGTTTTGGATGCCACTGACTCCTATATGTATATTGTATTGTAAACAATGTAACACAAGAAATGAATATAATATATGTTGGTTTTCCCGGTTTGGGTTTCCAGGGGAAAAATCTATGTGTAATGTTTGTATTTGCCATTGTATCTTTTCTGTTCTTTTCTAAATATCTGTTTACAGTAGACATTGTACAAGGTTAGAATTTACAGCAAGCACCTGCGTCCTGTAACCCCCCCTTCTTCTACCTCAGGTGAGACTTTGCCTACTTCACAGTTGTTGCCGAAAGGGTCGGTAGTCGGGTTTTTGTTGGTGCATTGTTAACCGTTGAAACCTGGGTCTATCCCTGTGCCAACAGGATGATATATTATTTTGTGTGGACTACTGAATCTTGAACATTGCTTGTGTATATGACCCCTTTCCTACCCCCTTTAGCAATGAGGTATTCGATCAAGCAGTGGGAAATGAGGCATATTCCTTTACAGATGGGTTCTTCGGATATCATCATGTTCGAATAACCGATGCATATAAAAAGAAGACTAATTTTACTAGTGAGAGGGGATCATTTGCCTACAACTTTATGCCTTTCAAGCTTAAGAATTCCTCGGTAGTATTTTCTCGGATCGTGATCACAACATTCCACTATTTCATTCATCAGTTCCTTGAGGTATACCTAGACGATTGGACTATATATATCTTACTTAAAGTGCACATTGGGATATTAATATTGATGTTGGACTTCTATATATAGTTACATATTTCCCTTAATATGAGAAAATGTATTTTGTGTACCATTTGGAAATATTTTATGGCATATTGTTTATCGGGAAGGAATGTTAGACGATCCTGCGAAAATTGTAGTTATTATCAATATGCCTCCTCCTACCATTGTCAAGTAATTGTGCATGACCTTGGGCCATACTAGTTATTATTATCAATTTATCATGGGTTACGTGAGCATAACAACACCTTTGGAACAACTTCTCAATAAATCTGAAGGGTTTTTTTGGAATCGAGATTGTGATAAAGCATTCGACCTGCTAAAACAAAAATTGAGCACTACACCCATTCTAAATTATCCTAACTAGAAAGTTTAATTTCATGTCCATATCGATGCCTCTTTAGTTGCACTTGGTCCCATTCTTGTGCAACCGGGGGAAGGAAATTTGGACCATCCTATATACTTTTCTAGTCGCAAACTTTATCAAGATAACGAAATTACACCCCAACCGAAAGATAAGGTTTGTCTACAGCATATTCTTTACAAACTTTTAGGCATTATTTACTTGGAATTCATTTTAATTTTTTTACTAACCATTCTTCTTTGAAGTATTTGGTGAAAAAAACCATGTTAGAAGGTCTCATTTCTAGGTGGTTTCTATTGTTTCAGGAGTTCATTTTTGAGATCATTATTAAGCCTCGCAAGTTAAATCTCAGGCTAGGTCACTTGTCTAGTCTATAATCTAGAGAAAGTGGTGCACCTGTAGATGACCAACTCCCAGATGTCGATATGTTTTGTATTGAGGACATTCTTGATTATTTGTCAGACATTTCCCTATTTTTTACTATTGGTACTACGCCGACAGGATATTTCGCAACACAAAAGAGACACCTAGTGGTTTGGGAAGCATATTATCAATTGATTGTGGGGAAACTCTACAAATTGGGATTGGATAATATCTTGTGGCACTATGTTCTTGACCATGAACAACTTGATATTCCATGGAAATGTCACAGAGGAGATGTGGGAGGACACATTGGAGGAAAGGCATCTACTAGAAATATCTTACAGGCAGGACTATGGTGGCATATAGTATTTAAATATGCTAATGAATATGCTTGGGTCTAAAATGTATGTCAAAGAGTGGGAAAAACATCATGTCGCGATGAGTTTCATCTACGCCATGTTCACGCACTACAAGCTTTTGAAAAATGGGTTGTTGATTTGATCGGTCTGATAAATCCTATAACTAGGCATTCCAAGGCCAGATACATAATTAACGTAATTAACTACCTGACTTGCTGGGTTGAAGAAGAGGTTTTTTGGGATTGTTCTACGGCCACCAGAGCACGGTTTCATTTTTAGAATGTTATTACCAGGTTCGGTTGTCCTCGCAGCTTGACCAATGACTAAGGAGTCTACTTTCTCAGTGAAACTATAGCGACACCTACCAAAGAATTTTTTATTCACCATCATAAGATAAATCCTTATCATCTGCAAGATAGAAAAATAGTGGAATCCTTTAATAAAATATTGGAGAGGGGGTTTACTAAGTTTTTTTTCATAAATAATGATGATTAGGATGAGTAGGTTCCATTTGTATTATGGGCATACCAGACTAACACAAATTGATTAAATAGGTACATCCCATTCCAACTAATATATGGCCAAGATGAAGTTGTGCCAACTAAGTTTCTCACCCCAAATCTATTCATTACACAAGTTACCAAGATGATCGAGTATGAATCCATTATTGTGTAGTTGGAGGAATCACTAGAACTTGAGGAAGAGAGGTTCCTATCATATTTTCATCAGACTATGGAGAAATCTCGAAAAAAGTCTTGGAATGATCGACATATAAAGTGTAATTCATTTTCACAAGGTTATTGCTTGCTCTTGTATGATAGCAAGTATCAAAAAAATTCGGGCAAGCTCCAAATGCATTGTCTTGGTCCTTTAATAGTTGCAGAAATCCAAAAATCTGGAGCTGTCAAATTAGCACAAATCAATGGAGTTCTTTGACATGGTAGAGTGAATGGCACACTCCTAAAGCCCTATATATATTTTGCATAATTACAGTTTCATTATGCTCTTGGTTCCTGGAGTGGGTAAGTAAGTAGAATTTCCATTTTTACATCTATTTACTTTCTATCTATACATGGTGACATGTTATGTGTTCACGTTTCTTGGTGCTTCATTTTCCTATCCAAGTCACCCATCCCAAATGTTCAGTTTGTGTTTGGGGAGGTCGCAGTCACATCCTCTCATACTTAATGTTGCTGAAATTCGAATCTTGTGCTCTTGTGTCATCATGTGGGTCGTTAAAAGTTTAGTACCTTTTTACCCATAATTACATCTTTGCTGTCATCGTCACTTAAAGTTTGAAAATTGTCTACCTTTTTATGGTTAACCACTCGCATGCTTATTACTTTCTTGATTTGATTTACTATCTTGTTACCAAATTTTTGGTTATGAATTTAGCTACCCAAATCACATCATGGATTTTGTCGCCTTCGACGGATTGAGTCGGCATTAATACCCACTATTGTCACCCTGTAGTATTCAATGCATGGTCATCTCGGCATAGTCCACATATCTCTTATAAACACATATTTGGTCGGTGAATTCATATATTTTCTTACTCTTGCACTTGTTGTAGAATCATTCTTAGATCCTCTTGAGAACTTTGTAATCCCAAGTCCAAGACTTTACACCCCTGTGTTATTTTTTTACCATCATCAACTTGTACTAATGGTTCATATAGTTGGTCAAGGGGCCATCCGAACCATTGTTCCATTGGAGTTCATTGATCCATGATTCATTGTTCAAGGATATATGTAGGGAAAGGTCGAACAAACTAGGTTGGTTGACCTTGATTTTACCGATGTTTCTGAATTTCCCCACATGGATACTGATGATTTCATGGATTTCACTACATTATCTAACAGAGAGTTCTAGTGGAAATGGAATCCTGATTATATTCCCCTATGGGATTCTAATTTGTTGTGTCTCTGTGACATGTCAGTATTTGGTACTACCGGAGAAGCGGCATTATCTCCACCAAATTCTTGATCAGTAGAGTGCACAACAGTTCCATGTGGCTAGACCATGCCTTCCCAATCCATGTAGAAGACATCCACATTCTCATCGGGTTTTCTATGCAAGGCCAGGATGTCACCAAAGGTTTTCAAGGCTCAAAGAAGCACGATAAAAATAATGAGGAGTTGAGCCTGTATGAAAAATATGGCACACACCATGGAGGTCAAGGAGCACAAATTGCATTGATTAATGATGAGAAGGTTTGTATGGCTTGTTATCTAATTGTGGGGAAAGTGATGCATAAGTAAATGAAGGGAGAGTGTACTTTGGACACCATCACAGAGGCGGAATTCAGTAAGAATGGTGCCCCTATCAACTGGTGTAAATATCTACTCACCGAACTGTTCCATGCTTGTGTTGATGTGCATGACCAACCAGGCTATTTTATCTATGGATACTTGCTTGTCACCTTCACCATGTAGAAGTATAAACTTCCACGAGGGTGCAACATTGCTTGCAATACAGATGGTTGCATCACCAATCTCTTTGACCCATGGTATTTTCTCCTTTATCTACCAATGAAGCTGCTCATAATTCCACCTTTGCACGATAGTATGATGATATCATTGTCGTAATGTAGCGGCCCCAAATTCCACAGGTGCTACTCAATAGGCATACCCATAATATATGGTTCAGAATGAGCCATGATCGTACATTTGTGCGGCCTCTGGGGGCATACCTATCTCTTTTTAATACGCATCCATTACCATTTTACTTGGATGAAGTTGGGATCGATAAAGAAGTCACCTTGTGTCCTGGGGTCATTGTAGAAAAGAAGAATATCGGTGTCTCTTATGTGATTCCCTCCATTTCACAAAGGTCTGCCCCAGTGGAGACATCAGATGTTAGCCATAGCATGAGAAAAAGAACCCATACACCTACCAATTCATAGGATGATCCATAGGAATCCAAAGAGGAAGCATTTCTCGATGGCACACTTCATATTTTGTTCACTTCCATTTCTAACGATGCTGCAATCTCAGGTAAGAAATTGTGGGATGTCCTAATTTTTGTTCTTCCTCAAAATAAGTCCCATACCAAATCCCCATCCCATTCCATCGATGATACTATCATCACTAAGGCTACCCCCCTTTCCTCCCTCCCATTGCAAAGTTACATTGCCCCAATTTTTGTGCATCCCAACCCCCCTCCAGTGCATACCACACCACCCCGAATGTGCTCTAAAATTTCGACCTCATTCACTTCCCCATCCAAAACCCCCATCATCGATATCCTTGATGACCCTCCCAAATAGTGCCAACCTTCCACTATTGTTGATGAATCCAACCTTCTGCAGAATGGTGGGTCCACCATGATTGTGCATATACCTCCAATATCCCCACTCCATACTCATTTTGATACACTTGCACCTGACCCTACAACTCAACCCACTACAACTACCGGTCCACTCCCTTCCACTTCTCCTCATATCTCGGAACTTCCAGTCCTCCAGCCCTCGACTCTTGAAATGGTCAATCATCTACAACCTGAGATAGGGTTTGCTCAATGCCCAAGATGATACTTAGTCATCATAGGGAAATAATTATGTCAAGGACCATATTGCACCTTTGCTACAAAATCCTCAACAACAATGAGTTATCTTGGAACTATGCTTAGAGTAGATAGAGATGTTGAAAACACTTCCACCATAGGTCACCAATCGACTTGTGTGGAGTCTCAGAGAGAACTCACCTACACTAGAGGGTGTTGATACCCCGATATTTTTATAGCTCTCTATTGCAAGTGGTTAGTCGTTTTCTCTACGACCACCTTGGGATTATGTTTCCATCAGTGGAGAATTGTCCACATGGGCTACACCACATATTCTACACTTTATCCAGGCCTCAACTGATCATCTAGAACATAGGATCACAAAATCCAAACAGGTCAATCAATCCCTCACACAGCAAATGGAATCCTTATGTGAAGTTGTCACTAAAGCCATTGCTTCCAAAGAAATTGAGAAGAACTTGCAGGTACAAGTTGAATCCACTGTTGCATCCATTTTCTACAAGTTTTCTCAAGTCAAGCCATATTTCCTCTAAGTATTTCCTGAACTTCTACAACATATCACAACAGTTGCACCACCTGACTGAGTTGACCTTATTATCGGTGCATGGTCCCATTTGGTCACCAAATAGATACTCTACAATAGGAGGTAGCCGCGTATAAGTTACTGGACAAGGAGAAACCCAAAAATCTCCTCCAAAATATCACATATGGAGTTGAAGAAGGTACCAATGTTAAATCCTTGTTGCATTCCTGAGCCAAGGAATTTCATCAACTCTTTGATATAGTCACAGACTGGGTTAGGTTGTTGTAATAACATAGTAAGAATGTTGAAGAATTGCGGACTTGTTGGGTTGTTATATTCTTTGCAGTGAAAGTCTAGTTAAGGTGGATCGACTGACAGTCAATTTCAAATATATCGACAACAAGTTGAAGTTTGAGGTGGTTTGACCGAGTAAAGTCTAAGTTGAATATATAGATAGCAATTCAAATGTCGAGGTGGTTCGACTAGGTAAATTCAAATTCGAAGATATCGACAACAAGTCGAAGAGTTCAACCGACAAGAGGTCGACAGGTGGGCGTGTGGCAACCAAATGAAGTTCGACTCGTATTCAATTAGTAATATGACTTGGTACTCGACTGTAACAGAATCCTGATATTCACAGGATTTGTAGCCAATGATTTGCATGGATATGTAATTGTTTTTGGGTGATTTTCGTTAGGGTTTTTCCAACTATAAAGACTATAAAGAAGTGTGTTTTAATGTTGTAAAATCTAATCAATAATCATAGAATAGCCAATCTTTAAAGGTTGTTGGTCATGCAGATGTAAGTCAATTTTTCTATGGGATTTTTCTTGTGTAAATCAAAAAGGTATGATGTCGATTGTGTGTTAGGTGTAGACCAAGGTTAAGCATGTAACCTTTTTTTATGAATGAATAAAACAACAAGAGAGCAAGATGCTCAAGGAATGCTAGCTTTCCATTTGGGTTTCCATGGTAAAATATATGTGTACGGTGTGTTTTATTTGTCATTTAATTTCTTGTTTAAATATGTCTTCCCCTCTTCTACTAGGTTTAGTGTGGAAGTGTTCCTCCTTTTCTAAAATGTGTTATCATATCTTGGCTTAACAATATTGTATCTAAGCTAAACCCTAGGTTCAGTAAGAGTCGGAATTCATAAAACTTTGAAGATTTTGTTAAATAATGGCGAGCAGCTCGAGAATAGAGATTAAAAAATTCAATGGCCAAAATTTTGAGCTTTGGAAGCTTAAAATTGAAGATCTCCTTGTAGATTGAGAATGATGGGAAGTAGTTTGTCCAAGTACCATTCTGAAATGTATGCTGACGGAAGAATGGGAGAAAATCAAGAGAAGGGAAAGAAAAACGATTTGAAATTTCCTTACAGATTGGGTATTGTTGAATGTCTCAGGTGAATATTTAGCCGAGAAACTGTCGGACAAGTAGGGAAGCTTGTACCAGGCGAAATCCCTAGTAAATAAGTTGTTTCTCATAAAGAAAATGTATCTTATAAGGATGAGTGAATATAGTTTTGTGACTAATAATTTAAATGTAAAATAATACCATTATAAGCCAATTATCTTCTGTGGATATTAAAATCACTGAGAAGGAGAAATGTGTTATCCTATTATGTTTTTTTCCAGACTCCTGGGATAGATTAGTCATGGCTATAGGGAGAAATTCAAACGCATTAGCTCTAGAATGCATGGTTTCATATCTACTGTCAGAATAAATGAGAAGGAATAGCATGAAAGGATTGACCAAAGATGCATTAGTGGTGAGAGGTTGACCAGTTGACAAAGATAAAGGAAAATTCTCTATATTAAGTCTAATTCGAAGGGTAGATCTAAATCGTATGTTCATTCGATGAGAAGATGTTGGAAATATGGTAAACTTGGGCATTACAAAAGAGACTGCAATTCGAAGGAAATGGAATTCAATACAGGATCTGACAAGAAGAAGATGACTGAAAGAAAGATGACTCTATATAAGGGAGGGATGTGTACCTGGCATTGACTAGTACACAGTGGGATCACATTTTTTGGTTGATCGACTCAAGAGAATCCTATCATATTACACCACATAGAGAATGGTTCTGTGAATATGAACAATATGAAGGAGGAGACGTGTTCTTGGGGGACGACTCGAGAACCAGAATCTTCAGACAAGGAAGAGTTCGACAGATACTGCAGTATGGGAGGAGTAGAACCCTTCCATGTGTGCTAAACATTCTAGGTTTGGAAAGAAAATTTATATATGTAAGAAATATGAGTGATTCAAGAGTGCACACTCTATTTCATAAGGATACTTGCAAGATAGTCAGAGGTGTGATGGTCTTAATGAAAGTAGTTAGGATTGAAACCCTATACAATTTATTAGGGAATGTCAACTCAAATGGATGCAACAACATCACAATTCCTGAAGTCGACTTGAATTCAACTTGACTTGACTTGACTCAGGCTGATTTAATTCAAATCGACTCAACAAGTGATTGTAAATTCGACCTGACCATGTTGTGGCATGAGAGGATGCAACATATTGGAGAAAAATGACTTCAAGCTATGTATAACAAAGGTATGGTCAATGATTTTCTTGAATGTAATTTAGAAGTCAACTTTTGTAAACATTTAATATATGAAAAACAAAGTCGAGTGATGTTCCCATCTACAAAAACAAGGGAAAAGGGGATTATAGAGTTGGTTCATAGTGATGTGTTTGGCTCTGTTTCAGTGCCTTCACTTGGTGGATCCTTGTATTATGTCTCCTTCATAGATTATTTTTCCAAGAAGACATGGATATATTTACTAAGAAATAAAGAAGAGGTTTTCAAGAAATTAAAAGAGCTTCAATCTCTTGTAGAAAACCAGATAGATAAGAAGATTATGTTGTTGAGAACTGACAATGGTGGTGAATTGTCTGGAAAGGAATTTGATTAGTTTTAAAAGTAGTGTGGCATAGCATGTGAAAATACCACACCATACACCCCAAATAAAAATGGAGTTTCTAAAAGATTGAATAGAAAATTGATGGACAATGCAAGGAGCATGATCAGTGGTAGTGGGATCGCACAAGAATTCTGGGCGGAGGAAGTTGACATTGCAAAATATCTAGTGAATATGTCTCCTTCGTCAGTGGTAATCGACATGAATCCACATGAGGTATGGTCTGGTAAGAATCCTTCAGTTTCACATCTCAATTTATTTGGTTGTGAGGCATTTGTGCATGTTCCCAAAGAAAAGAGGAGAAAGTTAGACAAGATGGAAGTCGAGTGTATTTTCATTGGATATAAAGAAGGAATGAAAGGATATAATATCTAGGATCCTACATCAAGGAAAATAGTGTACATTTGATATGTGTCCTTCAGAGAAGTCGAAAGGAAGAATGAGACTGAAGAAATGGTTCAAAAAGAGAATAATCCAGAGAAGGTGCAGTTTGAACTGAGGAATGAAGAAGATGATTTAGATGAGTCAACTGAATAAGAAGAGGTGGAAAAATTGACCCTGGTTGTAAGGAGGTCAGAATGAGTAATAAAACTAGTTGAAAGGTATATTCTACCTGAATTTTCTTCTGCATTTGTGTTAACTACCACCGACAATGAGCCCAAGTTGGTCGGGTAGGAAATCAACTTAGTAGAGGGAAAACTATGGAAGGACACCATGGTCGAATCGATGGAATCCTTGCACAAGAATGAGACATGGTAATTAGTCAAAATACCTAGTGGAAGAAATTTTGTCGATAGAAAATGGGTATTCAAGAAGAAGATGAACATAGTAGGTCAAGTCAAAAAATTCAAAGCTCAACTAGTAGCAAAAGGATATTCCCAATTTGAAGGAGTCGACTTTAGTGAGATTTTTTCCCCTGTTGAAAAATTAAACTCCATTAGAGTGCTAATGTCTCTAGATACAACATTTGATTTGGAAATAGAACAAATAGATGTAAAGACAATGTTCCTACATGGGGACCTAGAAGAAGAATGCTACATGAAATAGCCTGAAGGATTTGTTATAAAGGGAAAGAAAGTTTTGGTGTGCAAACTGAAAAGATTCATTTATGGTCTAAAGCAATCACCAAGGATGTGGTACCAAAAGTTCAACACATACATCCTTAGTTTGGGGTTTGTGAGAAGCAAAGTTGATCACTACATATATTCCAAAGAAGAAGGTGGGTGTTTCATATATGTAGCAATTGTATGTCGACAACATGTTGCTAATTGGAAACAGCATGAACAAAATAAAGGAGGTGAAGAAGAAACTATCCTCCAAGTTTGACATGAAGGATCTTCATGCAACTAACTTCTTATGGGAATAGATATCAAGAGACATCGAGCAACTAGAAAGATCTGGTTGAACCAAAAGAAGTATATTGAAATAGTCTGGAAACATTTCAACATGCAGGATTGCAAACCTATGAAGGTGTCAATTCCTATCAGAGAAAGGATAATTATTGAATAGTGTCCAAGGACAGAAGAGGAAATAGAGTACATGGCACGTGTTCCCTATGTAAGTGTTTTTGGTATTCTAATGTATGTGATGGTGTACACTTGACCAAACATTGCCAATGCAGTGGGAGTGTTGAGTAGATACATGTAGACACCTGGGAAGGAGAATTGGACAATTGTCAAGAGAGTATTCAAGTATTTTTGTGGCACAAAATATTATTCTATATGCTACCAAGGAAAATCTAGAGTTGACAGTGAAGTAAATGTACATGACTTCGTCGACATCAATTGGGCAAGAGATATAGATCGACGAAGGTTGGCAAGTGGATATATGTTCAATATCTTAGGTGGAGAAATCAACTGGATGAATTAGTGACAGGAGGTAGTAGCCTTATCAAAAACAAAAGTTGAATACATGGTATCCACTCATAGAAGTTAAGAAGTAGTATGGATGAAAACATTATGTTCGGGAATTGGGTTTGAGAAGAAATATATGAAGATAATTTGCAATAGTCAAAGCGTAATATTCCTGGCAAAGAACCAAACTTACCATTCTAAGACTAAGCACATTTTTGTACAATACCATTTCATGAGAGACATGGTGGAAAGCAACAAGGTGCTACTAGAGAAAGAAGACACGTTGGAAAACATATTAGACTCTTTGACCAAGTCTATGAGTGTTGTGAAGTTCTCTTGGTGGAGAGAGACAATTGGCATTGCTTCCCTGCATATGTGAATGAGAGTTCATAGATCTCCCAATTTCAGCAAAGAAAACAAGTGGANGTGAAAGTCTAGCCGAGGTGGATCGACTGACAGTCTAATTCGAAGATATCAACAACAAGTCAAAGGTAAAGGTGGTTCAACCAGGTAAAGTCAAATTTGAAGATATTGACAGCAAGTCGAAGGTCGAGGTGGTTCAACTGGATAAAGTCGCATTCAAATATATCAACAAAAATTTGAAGAGGTCAATTGACAATAGGTTGACAGGTGGTCAAGTGGCAACCCATTGAAGACCGAATGAATGTATATTGGTAATCCGACTTGGTAGTCGATTGTAACAGAATCCTAAGATTTGTGGTATTTGTATCCAATGATCTGCATGGATCTGTAACCATTTTTGGGCACTTTTATTTAGGGTTTTTCCTACTATAAATCCTATAAATAAGGCGTGTTGTAATGTTGTGGAAGATAATGAATAATCGTAGAATATCCAATCTTTAGAGGTTGTTGGTCATGCAGATGTAATTTGAATTGGCTATAGGGTTGTTCTTGTGTAAATCAAGAAGGTATGATGTCTATTGTATATTAGGTGTTGACCAAGGTTGGGCATGTAACCTTTTATTCTAAATCAATAAGACAATAAGAGAGTAAGACACTCAAGGAATGTTGATTTTCCCGTTTGAGTTTGTAGGGTAAAATCTCTATGTATTATGTGTTTTCTTTGTCATTTACTTTCTTTTTTAAATCTTTCTTCCTCTCTTCTTCTAGGTTTAGTGTGTAAGTGTTCCTCATTTCCTAATAGCACTAGGCTTAAAAATATGTTTGCAGAAGCAAGGACCATTGTTGATACTAAAGAGAAGTCGGTTAAGTTTGTAGGGATCCAAGTTGAGGATGATAGGCTAGATGTCATGGATGAAGGGAACAAATTCGTGAAGATAACACTCCAATAGTTCCATCCTACTATATAAGAAGAATATATTCCGCTGCATCAATATGACGCACTTGTTGATATAGAGTGGAATGTGATATTGGATACCAATCTTGAGGTACCTAACGTTATCGTTGCATAGGAATTTGTTTTGCACACATCAATTTTGGAGAGGAAATGGAGGGATAGAGTCGAGCAATATGACAGTTTTCGACAACAAGCACTACAGATTGTACCAGAGTTGGGCCCTCTGTTTTGAAGAACCAGTTTTGAGGACGCATAAAGGTTTTTGGGAACCCCATAGCACATCAACATTAGATACAAGGGGTCGAAATCTAATTGCCAGTGCACCAACAAGGAAAAAAAGTGATGCACCAGCTACAAGAAGGAGAAGAAAATCCTAGAAGCTTTGAGCGTAAGAAAAGAAGAAGCGGAATCAAGAAACCAGAGGAGACGAATCAAGAAACATCCAAGAAAATGATATAAATTCGGGAAAAGGTTGGGATTTTATAATGGACATGTGTTATGTTGTATTGTTTTGTTGATATTCCAATGTTGTATGAGATTACTTTGCTAGGATGTATCTACTAGGTGAACAACTAATTCTGGTTCTATTGTGTAAGTTGTGATATGAAAGACCTACCCTATGTTCACTAGTCTGAGGTATAATAATATAGAAAGGATTATTCAAGCATACAAATATTGTTGTCTCGATCTTCTTTTCATGTAACTTGTCTTGTGTTTTATATTTACTAATTGTGTTAATGTTTTAGCAATGTCTGTAATGTATGTGTTTACTTTAATGTTGCACAACACAGACTGTTCATTGTCTTTATCAATCTAAGGCTTATGATGTTGTGATCTATTTACCTATAAGTATGGAACTGTGCTATGATGTGATAGATCTGATGATGTGTCCTTTATAATTCAATCTATCACACAAAGTCTCAAATGTGCTTCGGGTGAGACCTCCTTCCCTTGTGGAAGGTTGAATATGCCAGAGAAACTAGACTACAACAACACCTTTGTTGGTAACCTTCGAGTGCCCCAATCTCCAATTCCATGCCAATAGGTTTCCTTGGGGAAGGTTGGAGCCCTAGAGGAATAATTTGATGGCATAGGTTTCCCTAGGTGTGAGGCCTAGAGGGTGCTTGGAGATTCCATTATAGTAGATGGAGTTCCTAGATCCATAGAGCTCTGAGACTTCCTAGCTGACCCATATTGGATTGCTATAAGGGAAGTGGGAAGCCCAAGGGATTATGGTGAAAAGAAGGAGGCACACTTCCTTCGTTTGTGTAGGCTAATGAGGAATGAGAGGTTGTAGGTTGGAATTGTTGCTATAGTTTGGTACCTTTGCTAGCCATTGTTTGTGTTGAATGTGAAACCTTAGTTGTCTTAGGTAGTCTTTTCCCTAGTGGATTCATAGCTCTAGCTTGGGGGTTACTTGCTATTAAGAGTGATAGAACAACGATTTCTATGGTTGGGTGGAATGCCTGTGGTATGTATCCAGTTGGTGATTTCTTAAAATATACGTGTTATTATGCTATGTGCTTTCAATGTTCAGTACTATGTGTATTTATATGTGATTAATTTATGTTGCCGTGCATGTGTATATTGTGGTATAATTATGCATGTTATTATAATGTATGCATGGTGTTGCATGTTGTTGTTGGGTTTGCATGTCATTTCATATGCAAGGAAAATTTCATATTGGTATCAGAGATGACTATAATATTATATGATCCTTCAAGAAGGCTGCAATTAATTAATTGTTGGTATCAAAGAAATCATGAGCAAGGTAAAATAATTTTTAAAAAAAAATTGATATATGACAAAGGTTAAATTTCTATGGCATATGCCCATATGTGAGTCTGGGTGTGTTACAATGTCATTTCAAAGAATGCTACAACACTTGGGCTATATGGGTCACACACCAGAGGTGTAGTGTCCATAAATTATAAATGTGGAATTTGAGTATGTCTACAAATTATTTTTTTTAATTTCCCAAGTGAAATTAGGGCAATTTCCTGGGAAATTTGGAGAATTGGAGATCATGGGTTGAAATCTTGAACTTTAACCTCTGATTGAATGATTATAGGCCTAGAATTGGCTGAATTGTGAAGTAGCCATGGTGAAACTGGGTAAACCCCTCCAATTTCTAAATGAATTCAGGTGAAATTCATGCTCATAATCATCGAGGGGAATATTAGTCGGAGTTAATTGGGTGTGTTGTGCCCGTTTCGTCACTTGGGTGAGAAAAGCAATGTCACTTGCATGCCTAGTTGGGTCTGCTAGACAAGACAGAGGTTAGTGAGTGGATTAAACAAGCCAAACACATGAAATAAACAAGTAAACAAACTAAAACAACTAAGGAAATAAAAACTAGAATGCATAAGAAACTTTTAGAACCATAAAAAATCAACCAATGACCAAGATTATACCACCAATGGATAACTATATTAGTTGGAAAAAAATTGTAGAGAAAAATGAGGACTTATGAGTCCCCTCTTCCTCCTTGGGAGGGCTCTTGAGTTCCCTAATGGAGATCTCTTCTTACAATGGAAGAAAAATGGCAAATGATGACTAAAATCAATGCATGCTCCCTTAAGAGGTGAGTGGAATGGCCTATTGCAATGATGCTTGAATACTCCTACGAGAAAAGAGGATTCTCAAGGGATAATTGAGGTGGCATAACAATACTATGAAGATCTTGGTTTCTTAGTACACCCATGGCCTCCATTTATAACATTTATTCAAGGAAAAATTCAACTGGTTCTTAGTGTGAACAAGGGGCCCTTTAGGGCACCCTTTGGTCCTTGACTAGCCCCCCATTTGAATTTTTCTCAGATATGAAGGTAAAATCAAGTTGGGAGTTGGTCCATAAGTGGTTGGGGGGTGAAAAAAACCATAAATGTGGTGTTCACAGGAGTGTGTGGCTTTTCTCATACACAGTCATGCATATGGTGCATTGTGCACACTACAGGCTTCATTGGCTTGCGCACTATGTGTGCGCTTCCTTTAGTGAGTTTGTGCATGTCAATTTTTACGCAATTGTATTGTTTTTTCCTTTTGAAAATGCATTTTGGTGTTGTAGGTGAACTAATAGTTTTTGGCATTGTTTTATTTCTGTAACCATTTGTGTGCAATGTTGCAAATGAAATTTCAATGATAACATATGCCCCTTGATGTGTGAGTGTTGGCCATTGACCAAGTTTTGAGGATCCTTGGTCATATTTGACCTATTTTTTGGACTTCAATAGGTTGTCGAAGGTAGAGTGCAAGACAAAGTGGAGATCGTGGGATCTCAACCCCTTAGGCTTATGTAATGGGTATGGGGATGTTGGCCCATGGGTTTACCCATGCTTAGGCCTGTTTTTGTAATGTATAAATAGAATCTAGGCGATGTAAGTAAATATTAGATGTGGTGCTAAGTGATAAAGGAAAGGGACAGAGTGATAAGTGCTAAGTGGTAATTACTTTGTGCATACTATGTGAGGCTTGTAGAGCTAAGTGCAAGTCGTCTATAGTGCTTTGTGTGTAGACTGTGGAAGGCTTTGTGCCTAGATCTACTCGAGGAAGGAGGATCTAGTGAGGTGCGTAGATCCCCTGTCCTCTGTGAAGTTGATTTTGAGGCTTGGTGTATGTAATAAGATTTATCAAAGATAATAAATAAGATGAAGAGTTGGTGGCCGTAGCCCCAGGGTAGGGGTGAACCACGTATATCCTGTGTTGTGAATGCTTTGTGATTTTTGGATGTTCTTTTATTTATGTGATTCAATACTTAGTGTGATGTTAGATGATAGATGAATCTGATATGATAGCTTAGTGATGAATAATGTGAATGAATGCTAGATCTGATATCTATTGGTATGCTTAGTGCTTGAATCTATTATATCTGTGTGAATACTACACTGATCTGTTCTTAGGGTTTAGCTACATTGTAAACTAAGGCTGAATATTAATGAATAATAATTCCCAAGTTCTTAGTTAAGGTGTTACAATCATATATCTATGTCCCAGCTAAGGTTGCAGACACTGGAGTCCTACAACCACCCCTTCCTCTACCTCGGGTGAGAATTCATCTTCTTCGCAGGTGTTGCCGAAAGGGTCAGTACTTAGGGTTTTGTTTTGCGTTGTTGTAGTGGTGAACCCTGGGTCTACCCCTGTGCCAACAAATGGTTCCGTTGTCAGGACATGAAACTGTGATTGTTGAGAACTTAAGAAAAGAAATCTTTGTGCGTAGATCTGCTACTTTAGTGCACAATACTCTACTTGACTTGCGAAGCTCTGTGCTAAGAAGAGAAGTTTGATCTGAAGAGAAAAGAGGTAAGATCTGAATGCTTTGTGCTCTGAAAGAGGTAAGAATAGTGAAAAGTTTTAGATCTGGAAGCTTTGTGCTTTGCTGAAAGTAAGATAAGTGGAAATTTTTGTTTCAAGAATATGGATCTAGTTATGTTTAATAAATTTTGTCTTAGCCTGAAAACTAGGGCACAGCTAGATGAAAGAAGATTTGATATGAGTAGATCTGATAAGAATAGTGAAAGATTTGTTATTCCTATGCATAGAAAGAATGTTTGGACTAACAAATGGATATAGGATCCTAGAAAGATTTTTTTGCAGGTTAGTTACCATGATCCTAGTGCACAGTACAGGAAAGGATGGGGATCATTTAAGAGAAAGAGAGGATTAACCCTTTGTTATAGTTGCAGAAGACTGGGACATCTTGCTAAGGATTGCCCTTGTATAAACCCTAGTTGTCTTTGTTGTAAAGCTATGGATCATGAAGTTTTGGATTGCCCTAGAATGATTTCTAAGCTTGAAAGAATGAATATGGAATAAGTAGACCCTGATAAAGTTCAAGAAACTAAGACCATGGTAGAACCCTAGAAGGAATCAGAGACTGTACTTTTACAGATGAAAGAAACCCCGAATGACCACATAGATACTAATCTATCAGAGATCTTAAAAGAGAAAGAGAAAATAGAAGTAATAATAGGATAATTCGACATTGATTGTACTATGGATGAACAAACACAGGTGAATATCATGACAGAAAGAACTTGGGAAATTTTGGGAAAGCCTGCTATGATTCCTTCATTGGGAGGAATAGGATTATTTAAAGGAAAGTTGATAACCCTATGTGGAAGACTTACCCAGACATCTATGAGTGCTCATGGAACTTCAACAGAGGAAGAATTTGAGGTTGTTAAATTTATTGAGAACAATGCCCCATTTGCTATATTACTAGGAAAGCCTTGGATCGAAAAGGATCAAGCCAGAAGAAAAGAAGAGGAAGTCTTAGAGTAGAAGAGGCAAGAATTAAAAGATTTCATGACTAGGAGGATCACATAGTTGATCGAAGAACAGGACAATATATCAAAGCTATTTAGAGCCAGAAAATTGGATGTCAAAGTTGAAGGAACACAAGAAGACTCACAAAAGACCAAAGAACCTACCTAAGATAGAGAAGAAGTATTTCCCTTGAGTCCTAGGAAAGAATCTCAATAGCGCGAAGTTACTATGCTAAGAGGAGATAAGAATCAGAATGGAAAGAGGAACACCGAGATGAAGCTCACTGGAAAGAAGGCTAGAAAACTAAGTAAGAAGAGATCAAAGATCGAAAAGTTACAGAAGGTTCCAAAGGGAACTTCGCACAAGCAAAATTTTCAAAACTAGAACTTCGTCGGGATAGCAGAATAGTGCCACATGGCACTTCACCATGGCAAAGAAATATAGCCATTGGAAATAGTATAACCATTAGACCGTTGCCCCGAATGGTTAGAATGAAATTTATGGTTAGAAAGCGTGCCTCCAGACCGATGGGACCGCGCTGTAATGGATAGAACTTAATTAATGAAGGCTTCTTTCCCATTGGAGAGATCTTTTTCCTAGTTATCTACTTATTCCATCTAGCCTTGCACCGAGAACGCTTTTTCCAACCGTGATTATTTGAGCCCACAGATTAGTTGATTTCTCATAGTGATCATCAAGCTATCACCATCCATCCCGTTGCATTGAGTATTTACTCTTCAAACCTGAGATATTCAACCAAGAGCGTTTATGTATGAAGAACTTAGTGCATTCGAAGAATCTATGAAGGAGGTACTCATTGACCTCATGACTAAAATATTAATGTCTAAAAGGGTAATGTTTGTAGGTGTACAACCATCATCGACGAGAGGATTGCAAGACTCTTCATCGACCACTCGTAGATCTGGACCATCCTGAGTCGTCATAGAAAAGATAACTAAGCACAGAGATGACCTAGAAAATGCAAATCTAATCCCGACCATCTTACTCGACTACATCCCGCCTCTAGCCAGCATGGTGAGTCATGATAGTGTGCCGAGAGATATTTATTACACCATCATTATTGTGTACCTCCCTAAGGGGATACGCGTAGTTAGAGCACAGCAGGACAAGATCGCAACATTGAAGTTCAATGACTTCAACCTAGGAGACCGCAAGAACCATAGTATGCTCACCCCATATAAATACTTGACCAGGATGAAGGGGAAGAACTCGAAAATAATCCCCCAATCGTGGACGATGAACCTCGCGTAGTCCACCCTATTGAAAATCCCACACTTTGGAAGGCGCTAGAATGTTAATGCCTGTGTTAAGATCCTTCTCTCATGTTACCATGGAGGCTACTTATGGCTAGACCAATGTATCAAAGTCGATCTGACGCTAATCCATAGGATCACCAAATTAAGTATGCAAGGACTCGACCTGCAGGACTTCTAACCAGAGAAAGCCACAGGTCGTGCATTAGCATAGAAGATCAAGGATACCTATAGTGATGTTGAGAAGGGGACGCGAGGCTACAAGGTAGCTTCCATCCAGAATGGTGCAGTGCGCATAGCATGCCAATTAATTGCAGGAAATATAGTAAGGAAGAGCAGACACATGCAGGTCACAAGGTTTGTCATTGACCTCGCAGGGAAATGCGTGGATGGCCTACAGATGAACTGGGAAAAGTACCTAGTTAATCAGTTGGAATTAAACTTCTGCAAAGCATGGGATCAGGGGTACGAGTTCCACTTTAGCTAGCTCCATATCCTCATCGCATTTATTTCTTAGGAGATGTCGGAAGGTGCGACCTTCCCGGATATTGATTCATTTGAGCTGCTTGCTGTGAAGTTTTCCACGCTTTGGTACTCAAGCAACATGGGAAACTAGTGGCAGTCGAACTTGGTCTTTCACACATATTATCTCCAACTAAAGATTTTTATCGAAGATGAACCTCTCTTGACGCCAAACAATCTATAGTGGTTCCGACCCCTCATGAAGTTCTGCATAGATTGTCACTTCATCTATATCACTATGCAAGCAGATGATCATAAGGAGGAGCTTCAGTCATACTACAATCTTATAGAAGAGGACCTCAAGGAGATAACTAAGGACTGGTCAGAAGACCTCCTTATCCTTGTTGATCATTCATAGATATCTAACCCTAAACTTGACAGCTCATAGGCCACTCACAAAGAGCATGACACATTTGGAACAAGAAGAAGGAAGAAGACATAATAGGTCCAAGAGTTGAGCAGTACATCAGATGAGACTGCTTCAAAATCACCTGGATGAGGAGGTGATGATGAAGTAGAAGAGACCAATAGAAAATAATATCAACAAAAGCAAGGAGAAGTAACACCGCCTAGGGATCATGTTGATGAGACGGATCCCTTGAAGAAAAGAAAGGTTTCCCATATGAAACCTACCTCACAAAAGAAGTTCAGAGCTAGCAAAACCATGATGTGAACTATGATCATGGTCGACGACTTCGACTTTATCATAGCAGCTATCGTAGATGCTTCACAGGACACCTTACAGAAACATGAAGCTAAGAAGGAGAAGATGTATGATAGAATCAAGGTTGAGCTCCGAGGGGCACAACAGCCCTTCAGTCCAGTCGTGCAATGCCCACTGCGCCCCTACCATTAGAAGAACCAGAGTTAGCAGATGAGCCATCCCAACTCTGTTGACTAGATGATGTGACCGAAGCTCACCTTCATCACTCATAGGAAGAAACAAAACAAGCCACCCAATCCTTGACTCAAGTGCAAGAATTAGTCATAGAACAATGTCGAGTTGTGGAGTAGGAGAAGGTTTCTCTCTAGACAAAGTTTGAAGAGGAGAAATCACAGATTCAGTAAGAAAAAGAACAGTTGCTCGCAGAACAACTCGAAGTGAAAGAAGTAGTCAACATAGCACTTCACTATGTGATAGGATTAGAGCCAAAGGAAGAAGACTGAGTTGAGGATCAAGTATAGCATCTCACAGAAGCTATCCAGCAGCTACAGCAAAGAATAGCAAACTTAGAGCTCTGCACAGTGCTCGACACTCCGCAGGAAGTGCGAGATCAAAGAGAAGCAACTGCTCGAAGCGTAGTTGAGAGAATAAATGCCCTTGCCATGGAATGTAAAAAACTAAGTGATTGAAGTGCCCAGAATTATGAGCAACTCCTTGAGAATCCAAAATTGAAGGCACTGGAGTCACAGATCCAAGAAGTGAAGCAGCAAGAAGAATCAATACAGGCACAGTTGAAGCCCCTATTAGTTGTTGAAAGGATGAAGCGATCCCAATAACAACACGCTACTCAACAACAAGTCCACACCATTCAGGTAAAAATCATGGAAGTGACTCAGAGAATCCAACCTATATAGGATAAGGCTTGCCAACTGTTCGCAGAGATCGAAGGTCGAGGAGCATAACTGGAGCAAGTTGTCACTACAGCTAAATAGCGCTTAGAGCGACCTATCAACGAAGTTGTTATCCAAGCATTCATCAAGCAAGACACCTTGGCATAGAAATAGGCTGAAGCAGCTTGAGCCAAGCTCGAGGATTTTGAGGTAGAGCTACCCATAGCAGAGCGACT
>JASDQU010506336.1:17378-34232 GCA_032191745.1 Picea mariana | reverse complement strand
CTTTAGAATAAAATAAGTATTTTCTTGATATAAAATCTTCCACCATAAACTTGTATAGTCAGCATAGGTATAGCAGGTTTCAGGAAAGATTATATCACCATTCTATTCAGGCCATTGAAAGAGTGTTCTGGGACGATTAAGACAAAAATATTTTTCCTTATGATCTTCTCTTTCTATTTCTCAGATTAGATCAATGTCATGAAACCAATCTGTCAAATGTTGGCTTGCATCTCTGGCCTGCTGATTTGCTTGCTGAATGATTGGGGCAAGAAGATTAGAAGGTCCTTGATGTCTTACTTCTAGAACTAGCACAGAGTATAATATATTGGTGGCTTGACTAATTACTTGTTTGTGCCGTAAGCCCCATCTTGGAACCCAGAGCTGTTTATATTCTTCCCATGACATTCTGTCTGGGATATTCTCTATGTGTTCATTATTGTTTCGTAATTGAATTGAAACAATAAGAGATTGATGCACTACTTCCAGATGTTCTCTCCTTAAGAAATCAGCCAAAGAATTTGTTGAGCCTTTGATATGCTCGATTGAAAAGTCAAAATTGCTGAAAAGAGCTTGCCAACAGGCAAACTTGTGATCTCCTGCATTTTTTAGTTCTTTATTAAGAACTTTGTTCATGGCTGCAACATCAGTTCTGAGTAAAAACGTTTTATAGATCAGATATAATTCAAACTTATAAATAGCATTTAGTGCATCCTTGATCTCTTTTTCTAGAATAGTATAGTTTTGTTCTGCAGAAGTCCATAAGCCTGAAGCAAATTGGATGACTTCTTCTCCGCCCTGATTTTTCTTTTGTTTCAGAATAGCTCCCCATCCTATATTGCTGTCATCACTTTCTACAATTTTCTCAAAATCATCATTTGATACATGGAGGATAGGAAGATTTCTGACTTTGGCTTTTATATTGCGCACTGCTTGTGTGTGTGCATCAGTCCAGGGGCTTGGATCTTGCTTCAGCCTTTGATTCAACAGTTTCCTATCTTTTGCACAGTCTTTATAGAAATGACTGACATAGTTTAAGCTGCCTAGAAATCTGTGTAATTGTTTTTTATCTAGGATTTTGTCAGGAAACTTGTTAGCAAATTCGATTGCATGAGGCTGAAGAGTAATTTGCCCTTTGGAGATAATATGTCCAAGAAATTTAACTTCTGTTGAGAATAATTCCATTTTTGTCTTCGACAAGACTAAGCCTGCTTGTTGAATAGCATGAAGAAACTTGTGCAGGTGTTTGAAGTGTTGCTCCACAGAAGAAGAAAAAACTAAAATATCATCAATATATACAATTAGCCACTCAAAGTAGGGCTTGAGGGCTTCATCCATTACCCTCTGAAACTTTGAAGGAGCATGCTTTAACCCAAATGGCATGACATTCCACTCATAGTGGCCTGCTGGAACATTAAAAGTTGTTTTAAATTTATCTTTCTCAGCTATGGCTACTTGCCAAAATCCAGATTTGAGATCAAATTTGGAAAATACTTTGGCTCCAGCAACACGGGTTACTAAATTGCTCTTGTTGGGAATAGGATAGGTGTCATGAGCCAGAACTTTGTTTAGTGGTTTGTAATTTAAAACCAACCTAGGCACACCTCTAACTTGTTCAGAATGCTTATTTACATAAAAGCCATAACAATTCCATGGACTGTTTGACTTTCTTATTAGGCCTCTTTCTAGCAAACTTTGTATTTCCTTGGTACATAGATTCTGATATTCAGCATTCATGGGAATAGCACGACTTTTACAGGGAGTACCAGCATAATCCTCGTTATAGGGAAAATAGATAACATGCTTTGCTTGTTTCCAAAAAGCTGTAGGATTATCAGAGCAAGCAGTTTCAGCAAATAAGTTTCTTAGGGAGGCAATCCTCTGCTATATGGCCGGAGTCAGTATTTGTTGTTCAATTTTGATATTGGCTTGTAGAGACTTTAATTCTTGGATACGACGAGCTTTTAGGGAATTTATCTCTACTGAATCAACACATTGGGGAATAGAGATAAAGGGAAACTTAATGATCCTTTTATTTGCCACAGTAATAAAATATCCTGCCTGATCGGGAGAGATTTGTGTAGACCCATGAGGTGAAACAGTAGCAAAAAAGGGGGTACCAAGGACACATGCTATAGGGATATCAGCTAGAAATAATTTCAGAGTGATAGTGTAAGAGTCTATACAGAGAGAGGCTTTAGGAATACAATAAGAAATGTTAGTAAGTACATTTCCTAATCTAGAAACTGTTAAGTCGGCTTTTTCCCAGTAGGCAACAGGTATCACATGTTGATTTAAAAGATTCAGATCAGACCCAGTATCTAGGAGTGTTTTCAGCCTGAAATTTAGGTCTTGTATCCGAATATCAGCTAGGATGTGATACTGTTGGTGCTTGTAAAGGCATTTGGCTTTTTCCTCTTCTTCTTCTTCCTTTCTCTGAGTCTTCTTAATCTTTTGGATTTCTTTGCCAAGGTCTGACAAGGAGAGTGTTTGGACTGGACATGATATGAGAGGAGAATGGATAGGCTTGAGTAGGGGAGTCATAGTAAGCCTTGTGTAGTACCACTCATAGAAGGAAAGATAGATCTGATGCTTATCCATAAAGAATTTCCAGTCTGTAGCTGAAGCAATCTTGTCAGTCAATGAAGTGGCAACAACAAAATCTGCAGATCTGGGATGTGTATACAAATCCCAATTCATCATATTTTTCATCCATTGCTCAGAGACACAAGATTTAGGACAGTCTTTAGGAAGTCTGAGATATTTTTTGACTTCAAGGGATGAAGGTTTTCTCAGATTTTTTGAAAAAGGTTTAGATAACCGTCCTCCCACTTCGAGGTCTAGGTTTCTGGTCATAGTTAGGACATGAGAATCATGAGGAAAAGGTATATCAGAACATTGCGGATGTGGACAAACTTCTTTGGAGGTGGATGGCAGAGTAGGCAGGTTTGTCCTAGGGTTGTGATTATCATGTCGAAACTGAATGCTGGAAGGAGATGCAGAAGTAGACAGGGAAGAAAGACTGACTAATTCATTACAGTGAGGACACTGTACAGACATAGGGACTTCTCCTATTTTCTCGGCTAAAGATCTCAGAGGCATATGTACACAAAATTGTGGAATTTGAGGAGGAGGTCTTTAGGGTTTAGGCCAAGTAGTTTTCGAGCATATTGGCTTTGTGGGAAAGAAAGCACTGCTGAGTTTCCAGATTCTTTAATTTGGGCTGATGTAATAGATCTTTGTATAGGGAGTTTAGGAGTATCTATTACCCAGTCAGTTGGAAACTTTAGTTCTTCCCATCTGATAGTACTATGCTCAACCTTTTGGTTTACTGGATCTGTCATCACAAGAGTACTGGTCATTGATGATTTACTGGGAGCATGTAATACAGCAGGATTCATTGTATTGGTGTAACGAAAACACCCTTTTGCCAGAATGGCAATATTCTGGCATTTACTTTTCATATCAAATCCAGAAGTCAAGATTTGAAGCTTGAGGATGTCTCCCAAGGTTTCATCAGAGATAGACACAGCAAAATTTGGATAACAGTCAAAATAGACAGGGACATTAGACAAAGGAGCTACAATCCCACCTATGATAGAATCAGTAAATTTGTTGTGGGTTAAGTCTCGGAGTATGGAGAGGACAAAGGCATTAATTCCTTTATGAACTAAAGCATTGATTCCAATGCGAATACAACCAAAATGGAGGAATTTACATTGATGCTTTTTTCCTTCCTTCCTTATCTCTGCAGGATCTAATAGAGTAATTGTCTGGACCTCATTACTATTTTGCTGTATAGTGCTGGTGGATTCCTTTACAAATATTCTTGTGACAAATTTCAGATGGAACATAGACAGATCTTTATATACTTGAGCAGGGTCTATAACTCGAAGTTTTCAGGCGGCCTGAGGGTTTTCTTCAACTAATTCTAAGTTGGCTTTATTTACAGAAGAAAAGTGACTCATGGAAAACATGGAGGATAAACCATCAGAACTGTAACCAGATTTACTGGTTTCCTCAGATTCACAAATATCTCGGAAAGACATTGACTTGTCGATTCGGACTATTACTTATTTAACACAGAAAGGGAGGGCTTTGAGTATTACTAACTTGACGTAGAGCCGAAGCTCAGCAAGTGTTCACACAAGCTACTGGGCTGTTCCCCAGGTTAAAGAAAGTAAGCTTCGAATAGATGACACACAGACACCTAAAAGGATGGGGCTTCCTCCGACAGAGAAGATCGGTTGATCTCGAAGCTTGTTGTTCTTTGCTCTGCTCTATGTGCTGATTCTCTTTTCCATTGATCTTCAGATTTCTGTGACTTCAGTCAGTACGAATATCGGCCGGTTAACGGCTTTACTTACTCCTACACCACTGAAACTGAGCATCCGCCTATACTGAAACTGAGCATCCTCGGACTGTTGCCACTTTCACTCCTACGACTGCCCTAAGCGGCCTCTTGCCTTAAGAGGGACTTACTACCGGAGATTCACGCTAGCTTCGATCCGACCCTCTAGACAACCTTCGGCGGTTCTGGACAACTTGGCCCTGGATCATACCAACGCACAACTGATGCAAATACTGGCAATGAACACAAAGGCTTCAACAACACATAGATAAGAGAAATAGAGCAAACATTTGATTTCACATGCGGAAGTCTTTTAATAAAATCAGAGCATTATATTACTGAGTCGAACACGGCTATCGGGTATACATATGCTGTGCAGGAGGCTTAGACTCTCGACTCTGCTGAGCAGGCGGCTCATACACTGAGACAGACTCAAACTCTATGTGTTAGCGCCACTTTAGGTTCACGCTGGCTGAGCCAGATCGCGCAGGCTTGTCCCAACACCCTAAGACAGAATGACTCAAGCTCAAAGAAAGGGAGCTAGTAGACTCAAGACTCACTCTAACTTGCTATGTCCCAAATGAGAGACTCATCCTCCTTATATAACAAATGTGGGAGGCAAGAGTCAGTTACAAGATAAGACGTGAGGGCCCATATGTTGGCCACCATAGGGGTTCACGAGATACTTTCCTTCAGATTGGACATCATTATTGTACTGTAAAGTAGATCCGATAACGTTATCATGCAAGACGCCTTAGTCGGATTTGACAAAAGCAAAAGATCACATGGGTTGTCCGGCAGGATTCCCATCTGTAATCTGTAGATACGGGAAAAAGTAGACAATAGGACTTGTACTCATGAAGATGTGGGTCAAACCTCACCAAAATTCGGAGAAGTGCTCCGAGTCTTCATGATTACTGACAACATGACTATGACTCACACTAGTATGTACATTTTTACACTGTGGAGTTGATATCGACAACCCACGGAAAACGGATAGCACATCAGTTGGCTATCAGAACATTAATATATTCTTTAATCTGGAGGCCGGTCCCAATGGTTGGAGTGGAAATTGTATGGATCCCAGTGCATGGTATAGATATGTTTAAGAAGAATAGGATCATCATCATGTACTGTCTCAAGCATGAATTTGGTTCTTAGACTCCATGGATGTTTTTCTTGAATAAAAATTCTTAGGAATTCCTCCTCACTATACAAGTCGTTAATAGTATGTAGTATTCTTTGCCATGGTTGAAACATACTGACAGTTTCACTGACTTGAGGATGAATGCCTACTGGATTCAAACCAAAAGTTTTCCACCATTCAAGGAGCCAATCTGGTTCTTCAAATTCACGAAACATATGAGCAAATCTTATTTGAGTGTAGAAAAATTCAAACCTGCTTTTCCACAAAAAAGCATTAAACCAAGTGGCTTTATATTGCTCATAATTTAACCCAAATAATAACTATTCAGGATCACCATCAGGCCATTCTGTGACAACACGCATGTGATTTATTTGGAATGAGTGATAAAGGGGTGATCAGCACCATGCTCTAATAGATTGTTCATACCACTGTGTTTCGGCCGTACGGAGTCTGGTTATATCCCCAAACTCTAGAATCTTTTCTCTACTAGTGCTTATAATAGGTAAATTCATTTGGCCAAGGATATGTTGTGGAGGAAGTGTTGCAGGAGTCGTGTTCCTTGAAAATCCTGGAAGGCCTAATTCAACAACTTCAGAATGCCTTAACTACCAAGTAGGATGCCAGAGTGAACTGAACACTGGACAAGGCATATAATCATCATAATAGTGTTGCTCTGCTTTCCCTATTTCTTTGTTGAATTGCTTAATAATAACCATGCAGTTCATATAACCAAGCTGCCAATAATTTTCAGAAATAAATGGCATCTGTATTCTTTTTGCCGGGATTCCCTGTAGGGATGGAAGTGTAATAAAATACCCAGGCTGTTCATTCATAGAACATGAGCCATGTGGAGTGACCATGGATAGGAATGGTGTTCCCAATATACAGTCAACTGGAGCTTCTGCAATATGGAACCTCATTCCAATGCTATAGTTGTCTAGCAAAAGATTGACTCTAGGGACTTCATATTTAAAATTTATATCATTACTCCCCAGTCCTGTGATAGTACCATTACTTGGAGCCCAATATTTGGCAGGGATTTTTTCTTTATGCAGCATATTAATATCTGACCCAGTGTCTATAAGGGCCACTAAATCAAAAATTTCTGTACCAATTTCTACCTAGATTTTGACATAGTATTTCTGGTAGGAAATAGCTAATACTTGCATGCTAGAAAATTCTTGAACCATGCTTCTTAGGGGGGAAGATGGCCGTTGAGGGATCTCTTCTAGAGGAGGAGGCATAGCTTCTATTTGTTCTCGAATCCTCATAATTTCTTGTCTTGCCCAGGTATCTACAGGGTAGGCCTGTTCTAAATTGATATGAAGATTATCAACATCTTGCCTGAGAATTGCAAGCTCTGTATTTAGTTGAGAGACTTGGGTAGCAAGGTCAGATAAAGAAAGATCTTGGATTTTTGGCTCCCTGTTAAACTTCATATAGGTTTTTGTATTTTTGTCATAGGAAGCTTCTAAGAAAAGAGGCTGCTTTCGGACAAAAGTTTGACCTCTCTGTTCTGACTTGATAGCTTTGACATAGGCATATAAAAGAGCATTCTTCATATCTCCTTCAGGCAGACTTTTGATCTGGGCTAACATTTGTGTTTCACTAGTTCCATTCATACTATGCATGCAGAATTTCAGTTTTTCAGGAGGTAACTGGCTTGTCACACTAGACTCACTATCATAGTTATTTCCGCTAGGATTATCTGTACAGGAACATTGATAGGGATTTGTACAGGTACACTTATTATTTACAACTACAACTTCATAAGAAGTAGTTTCTTCATCATAGGAAGACTCAAATATAGAATCAAAAGTAAGATAGCAAGTATTTACAGGATGAGCTTGGTGTTCAATCCTAGGAAATGGACTTTGAGGACATGCATTGGTTTCATGGGCAGGATTTCCACATCGTTTACATCCAAACCGGACTTGCCGATTTTCTTCTGCCTCTTTCTTGACTTTGAGATCTCTGGCTCTCTATTGTGAGAGTTTTCCTTTACCCTTCTTGGCTGCTTCATTTTTAGGACACATGAATGCAGTATGCCCTTCTTCACCACAGATCCAACATTTGAGCTTTTTCTTTAGCTCAGCTTTATGAGTCTTCAAGTGGATATCTTTAGGATCATAGTAATGAGATCTAGGTACATACTTATAATAACCTTTGATATTCCTGTCCTTTTTATATTCTCTTCTTTTCTTGCGAGGTTGCAGATATGTGTTATAGATGCCATACTGCTCACACACAGATTTTTGATCAGGAAGATAAGAGGATTTGGACACAGATCTCTGCATTTTTATACTTGTGCATAGACTAAGTAAATATTTTGTAATAATAGAATAAAGTTCTCCCCATGTGTATGTTTCATAGGGTAGAGTGAAAGTATCTTCAAGCTTTAGATAGTCCAAAAATCTGCTTGGGAGAGCAGCCATATACACTTGTTTCCATAAAAGATTTTTACTCTCCCTGACTTCAAATATTCTCTGCGTCCATTCTTTGTGAAAATGTTCATATTCTGACATTTTCCTGCATTTCATATTCATGAGAACAGTCTCATGTTTATCAGAGATTTCTTTTTCTGTGCCACACCAATGTTCTAAAATGAGCGTTGTTAAGGCTCCAATCATGTTGCTCATTGGTGTCCCATCAGAATGGTAAACAATGTCTCCTTGCTCATCTTTAAGTGCCTCTGATTCCATTTTTGTTATCATTAATGGAGAAGAGGTAATCTCCCACCATTTACTTAAGGATCCAGTAAAACATTGAATAATGCTTTTACAGGCTTCTACTTCTCCTTTCCCTTTCATGCACATGATTTTGTAGGCAACAAACATTCTGTCTATTACTTGCCTAATCTGTGCAACAGATAAGTTATCAAGATTCCACTCTTGATACCATTCATCACCATAAGACATGCCTTCAGGAAGTTTCCCTTTTCCAACAAGATCAGGAGCAGATGGTCTGGTATTGTAGGGAGGAATATTTTCATAGGAAGGCTTGCGGATGCTAACCATTGCCAGAGGATCTTCAGTGGGATTTTTGGAGCTTTCTGGCTGAGTTGATTCAGGAGGGAAGAAAATTAAAAACTTTTGTTTGGGAGAACTACCAGCAGGATTATATACAGGAGTAGGAGAGAGAATAGACAAATGTGGAGTAGCTCTGAGAAACGAATCTGGAATAGGCTTATTCTGTTTTTTCTTAGTTAGCTCTGTCAGACTTGTGCCTATTGCTGTAAGGGCTGACCCTAATTCTTCAATACTTTCTTGTTTCTCAGTTTGTTTTTCAGATACTTCCTGCAAGACATGAGTAATTTTCCCATCTATCTGTACAATTTTCTCATGTATTTGGTTTACAGCATGAACGGCTGTATTTGATGTTACTTGCAGGGAATTAATATCATCAGGGTTTATGGATGGCACTGGATCAAAGACTTTTGTTGCCATCCCTCTCAAAGCTGTATTGGTCCAATTTAGTTGTTCAGAAACATTTTGGACTCGTTTTTCTATCCCTGAGAGCTGATTACCAGTGTCAATTAATAAGGGAGTGGCCTTAGCATTTTGTGAGTCGTTTTCTAATAGTATCCCTTAAAAGGGAGGAAAGATGTTTTTTGACTCAATTGTCTAGACATCTAGACTTTTCCATTTATGACCAGGATCACTGTACTTTCTCCTGTCATTAGGACTGCTAACTGTTGTTTAGATTTCTTCCATTCATAGAAAGAAATCCAACAGTCATTTTCTTTCATGAAATCCTTCCATTCTTCTGCTAACTTTTTCTTATCTTTGGAAGGAGTACTGTTATGAAATTCTTCTGCCTCTGGATTTGTGAACAAATCCCAGTTTGTCATTTTCTTGATCCATGGTTCTGGGAATTGATTTTTGGGACAACCAGCTATAACTATCATATATTTGAGAATCTCTTCTATGGTTGGTTTAGTGATTGTTTTAGGCAGAGAATTAGTGAATCTACTTTCGGGGATAACTGCATCACACTGTTCAATATAACCCAGGCCATATTTAGGTGAATTTGGGGTTCTTGCTCCCTGATAACAAGCTTTTAGCCTAGGGTCTAATTCAGATATAGACGTCATGTAATGCATCATTTAACAGGTCGGAGATTCACTTTCAGACATTTGGACTGAGTTATTTACAGACCTGACTGTATCCATTCGGACTATTACTTCTTTAACACAGAAAGGGAGGGCTTTGAGTATTACTAACTTGACATAGAGCCAAAGCTCAGCAAGTGTTCACACAAGCTACTGGCCTGTTCCCCAGGTTAAAGAAAGTAAGCTTCGAATAGACGACACACAGACACCTAAAAGGATATTTACAGAGACAGAAACGAGATTTTAACAAACGAACAGAGCGAGAGTGATGTTCTCATACCCGGGGCAAAATAATTTTCAGAAATAAATGGCATCTGTATTCTTTTTGCCGGGATTCCCTGTAGGGATGGAAGTGTAATAAAATACCCATGCTGGTCATTCATAGAACATGAGCCATGTGGAGTGACCATGGATAAGAATGGTGTTCCCAATATACAGTCAACTGGAGCTTCTCCAATATGGAACCTCATTCCAATGCTATAGTTGTCCAGCAAAAGATTGACTCTAAGGACTTCATATTTAAAATTTATATCATTATTCCCCAGTCCTGTGATAGTACCATTACTTGGAGCCCAATATTTGGCAGGGATTTTTTCTTTATGCAGCATATTAATATCTGACCCAGTGTCTATAAGGGCCACTAAATCAAAAATTTCTGTACCAATTTCTACCTGGATTTTGACATAGTATTTCTGGTAGGAAATAGCTAATACTTGCATGCTAGAAAATTCTTGGACCATGCTTCTTAGGGGGTAAGATGGTTGTTGAGGGATCTCTTCTAGAGGAGGAGGCATAGCTTCTATTTGTTCTCTAATCCTCATAATTTCTTGTCTTGCCCAGGTATCTACAGGGTAGGCCTGTTCTAAATTGATATGAAGATTATCAACATCTTGCCTGAGAATTGCAAGCTCTGTCTTTAGTTGAGAGACTTGGGTAGCAAGGTCAGATAAAGAAAGATCTTGGATTTTTGGCTCCCTGTTAAACTTCATATAGGTTTTTGTATTTTTGTCATGGGAAGCTTCTAAGAAAAGAGGCTGCTTTCGGACAGAAGTTTGACCTCTCTGTTCTGACTTGATAGCTTTGACATAGGCATCTAAAAGAGCATTCTTCATATCTCCTTCAGGCAGACTTTTGATCTGGGATAACATTTGTGTTTCACTAGTTCCCTTCATACTATGCATGCATACTTTCAGTTTTTCAGGAGGTAACTGGCTTGTCACACTAGACTCACTATCATAGTTATTTCCGCTAGGATTATCTGTACAGGAACATTGATAGGGATTTGTACAGGGACACTTATTATTTACAACTACAACTTCATAAGAAGTAGTTTCTTCATCAGAGGAAGACTCAAATACATAATCAAAAGAAGGATAGCAAGTATTTACAGGATGGGCTTGGTGTTCAATCCTAGGAAATGGACTTTCAGGACATGCATTGGTTTCATGGGCAGGATTTCCACATCGTTTACATCCAAACCGGACTTGCCGATTTTCTTCTGCTTCTTTCTTGACTTTGAGATCTCTGGCTCTCTATTCTGAGAGTTTTCCTTTACCCTTCCTGGCTGCTTCATTTTTAGGACACATGAATGCAGTATGCCCTTCTTCACCACAGATCCAACATTTGAGCTTTTGCTTTAGCTCAGCTTTATGAGTCTTCAAGTGGATATCTTTAGGATCATAGTAATGAGATCTAGGTACATACTTATAATAACCTTTGATATTCTTGTCCTTTTTATATTCTCTTCTTTTCTTGCGAGGTTGCAGATCTGTGTTATAGATGCCATACTACTCACACACAGATTTTTGATCAGGAAGATAAGAGGATTTGGACACAGATCTCTGCATTTTTATACTTGTGCATAGACTAAGTAAAGCTTTTGTAATAATAGAATAAAGTTCTCTCCATGTGTATGTTTCATAGGGTAGAGTGAAAGTATCTTCAAGCTTTAGATAGTCCACAAATCTGCTTGGGAGAGCAGCCATATACACTTGTTTCCATAAAAGATTTTTACTCTCCCTGACTTCAAATATTCTCCGCGTCCATTCTTTGTGAAACTGTTCATATTCTGACATTTTCCTGCATTTCATATTCATGAGAACAGTCTCATGTTTATCAGAGATTTCTTTTTCTGTGCCACACCAATGTTCTAAAATGAGCGTTGTTAAGGCTCCAATCATGTTGCTCATTGGTGGCCCATCAGAATGGTAAACAATGTCTCCTTGCTCATCTTTAAGTGCCTCTGATTCCATTTTTGTTATCATTAATGGAGAAGAGGTAATCTCCCACCATTTACTTAAGGATCCAGTAAAACATTGAATAATGCTTTTACAGGCTTCTACTTCTCCTTTCCCTTCCATGCACATGATTTTGTAGGCAACAAAAATTCTGTCTATTACTTGCCTAATTTGTGCAACAGATAAGTTATCAAGATTCCACTCTTGATACCATTCATCACCATAAGACATGCCTTCAGGAAGTTTCCCTTTTCCAACAAGATCAGGAGCAGATGGTCTGGTATTGTAGGGAGGAATATTTTCATAGGAAGGCTTGCGGATGCTAACCATTTCCAGAGGATCTTCAGTGGGATTTTTGGAGCTTTCTGGCTGAGTTTATTCAGGAGGGAAGAAAATAGAAAACTTTTGTTTGGGAGAACTACCAGCAGGATTATATACAGGAGTAGGAGAGAGAATAGACAAATGTGGAGTAGCTCTGAGAAACGAATCTGGAATAGGCTTATTCTGTTTTTTCTTAGTTAGCTCTGTCAGACTTGTGCCTATTGCTGTAAGGGATGACCCTAATTCTTCAATACTTTCTTGTTTCTCAGTTTGTTTTTCAGATACTTCCTGCAAGACATGAGTAATTTTCCCATCTATCTGTACAATTTTCTCATGTATTTGGTTTACAGCATAAACGGCTGTATTTGACGTTACTTGCAGGGAATTAATATCATCAGGGTTTATGGATGGCACTGGATCAAAGACTTTTGTTGCCATCCCTCTCAAAGTTGTATTGGTCCAATTTAGTTGTTCAGAAAAATTTTGGACTCGTTTTTCTATCCCTGAGAGCTGATTACCAGTGTCAATTAATAAGGGAGTGGCCTTAGCATTTTGTGAGTCGTTTTCTAATAGTATCCCTTGAAAGGGAGGAAAGATGGTTTTTGACTCAACTGTCTCGCCATCTAGACTTTTCCATTTATGACCAGGAGCACTGGTACTTTCTCCTGTCATTAGGACTGCTAACTGTTGTTTAGATTTCTCCCATTCATAGAAAGAAATCCAACAATCATTTTCTTTCATGAAATCCTTCCATTCTTCTGCTAACTTTTTCTTATCTTTGGAAGGAGTACTGTTATGAAATTCTTCTGCCTCTGGATTTGTGAACAAATCCCAGTTTGTCATTTTCTTGATCCATGGTTTTGGGAATTGATTTTTGGGACAACCAGCTATAACTGTCATATATTTGAGAATCTCTTCTATGGCTGGTTTAGTGATTGTTTTAGGGAGAGAATTAGTGAATCTACTTTCGGGGATAACTGCATCACACTGTTCAATATAACCCAGGCCATATTTAGGTGAATTTGGGGTTCTTGCTCCCTGATAACAAGCTTTTAGCCTAGGGTCTAATTCAGATATAGACGGCATGTAATGCATCATTTGACAGGTTGGAGATTCACTTTCAGATGCCTAGCTTTCATTTCCGCCAAGGCTCAGTGCAGTGGGTCTTAATGGAGACTCAGGTTCGAGTCCTTGACACCAGTACAATACAATGAATGGCCATTACTCCAACACTTATGGCTACGAGAGCTATCAACTCCTCCGTCCTCCTGCTCTTATCATCCTGCAAGGGGTTTTATCTTGGGACTTTGGCCTCAGTTCACTGTCTAATTATGTTTTCTTTGCTCCACGCCTTGGCTTTTCATCCTTTGTTTTTTTCTCACACCACTGTTGATACCATTTTCCCTGTGCTCTTCTTAGCCATTCCTCACAAAAGAGGTAAGCCCCGATGAGGACCAACCTATTACAGTCAGTTCGGCAGACACAAACGCCCGGAACCAACCTCTCTCACTCTCATCCTAAGAGGCAACTCTGACCACTCACCCTCCTCTCATCAGAATTGGCATGAGGCGAGTCAACCGAAGCCTCGTCCATCAAACACATAGGGTCTCCACGGAGGTTGTCCGGTGGTAGAGGAAATTCTACCCAAATGAGAGGAAACTCTACCATATTCGTCAACCACCACCTCAGAACAACCGTCGACCACTTGCACCATCGCCCCTTTGATTTTCTTGGAGCTATATGAGACACACTGCATCGTGGAAGAGGAAATCCCTCTTCAAGAGGAGCACCATCGTAAAAATTATGCTGCTACTATGGAAGAGGACCCTCCTACGGATTATGTCGCTGCTAAGGACTCTGTCGCCACTAAGGATTATGTCGTTGTTGCTATGGAAGAGGACCCTGGAATAAACTGGGATGAATGATGGAATGAAGATGATGCTAAAGAGCATGCTCACCTGGCTCCCATCTCTTCCAGGCTCACAGAAGACCATATAGTCTTGATCTTCAAGATGCGCAAGGATTTGGCAGAGTAGTTGCACAACTCTCACACCCTGATCAAGCTCTTGGACGTCTTGTATGACTCCGTGTCAAGCAAGCCTGTGAAAAGTCAATGCCCAACTTGCTGCCAACCTTTTTCCTTCCAAATTTGCCAGGATGGGCACCCGGGTTCGCCTCATTTCTAGTCCTCTAACAATTTTTGTCTATGGTATTAGTCTTATGTATTTTTTGCATCACAAACTCTAGTTCTAGTTCACTAGCTTGTCGGGGCACTCAGTGCACCCCATGTTCTGGTTTCCATGCCTGTGGAAAAATATGTGGCAAGTCCCCATGTTTTTTAGAGATGTCTTATTGCTATAGAGTGAAAACCCCCCTATGGACTACACTAGGGTTCAACATGCAGGCAGGGCTAACCGTCTAAAGTCTCATACTTTTAACAATTACCCCAACAATACCCCACATTCATGGATAAAATACAAAGTATAACGATTCGGTAACTCTACCTTAAACTCCACGTCCGATGTCGATCATTTAGCGTTCGGTTGTTCCTCGACTGCAAATCTCCTCCCATTGCTGCATTCACCAAAATAAAAACACGAAACTAGGAACATGCATCTTATATATGAATTAGTGGGTTAGATGTCATAATAAAATGCAAACCAAACATAGCGATTGAACACATCATATGGCGGGAGAGAAAAAGTACTCCTTTATATTAATCTCTGGTGGTGGTGGATATCATTTTTCATATATGTTAAGATGGCACAAGTCAATGAATCATCTGAGAACAAACCATGAAACATCACAAACGAGACGAGTCAATGTAACGTTAGAACAAACCATGGAGAAACTCTACCTCTGCCCGCTTGTTCATGTCTTTTCTATTATTTTCTACCATGTATTTATAGCGAACAAAGACTTACAGCCCGTGTACCAGGCGAATATGTAGAGGGCTGTAACTTACCGCCCTCTAGATAGCAACAGATTCATTGGACAACGCACACTAACCACCAGCAAAACAAGTGACATAACAGATTCAAACGGCTTGCAGACACAATTAAAAACACGTCTTTCAGTGAACTGAGCGAAGTTTCTTATTTTAGCCCGTGTACAGTTACAGCCCTCCCTCTACGTCGTGACAGATTCATTGGACAACGTGCACGAACCATCTGCAAAACGAGAGACACAACAAATTCAAACGGCTTGCAGAAACAATTAACAACGGCTCTTTCAGTGAACCGTTGTTAATCGTTTCTGCAAGCCGTTTTACTGGTAGTTCGTGTCCGTTGTCCAATGAATCTGTCACATGTTGAAAATAAAGAAGCTCTGGTGATTGGATTGAACGGTGACTTGTTGATACAGTGACAGCGGATTGTCCACCCGGCAGCGCAGCGCATTCTCAGCTAGTATACCCTGCTACGTATATCTGCCCTTATTCTCAGCTAGTATACCATTACTAGTGGGTGCTTATTACTTCATGGCAAATCCGTTTAAATAATTTCACTATTTTTAGGTAGAAAGGCGTATATCTATTGGAGATGGGCACAGTTAATGATCTTTTAATCTTAAATTATAATCTGGTGGCTACACATTGAAGATGCCCATATATTCTTAGTCGTCCTCCAAAATCAATGAATCAGATTTATTGTTGATAACTTCCTTGCATTTATGAATGCATCAGTTAACTTGTTTATTTTTTAACATTTACCTAATCATATTAAGAAATCACTCTAACATCATATGATTGCCAGGTTTAAATAATTAACCTTTGAGATTGCCACTTTTAACATGCACTCCTTCAACTTCATTATTAGAAATCACACGTATCACATAGGCAAGACACGTTTCCATGCTATCACAGATTTAATCAACTGTCAGCACGGTTTCCTCTACCTGGGATTTCCTCAGTGGTATGCCAGTTTCACTACCTCAATTGTCCAAGCGTTTCATTTCCCAAGATCTGATGCATTAAGCCATACATAAATGTCTCTGCTGGAATTGTTTTAGTGAGCAGATTTTGGTATTATGAAACTATTATGAAAGGAATAATTATTCTTCATCCCTTTGTCAGTGCAAGTTAAGTGGCTGAGATGTGGAGGGTTTGTTTTCTGTGAGGGATTTAGCCACTGTTTGTGTGACGGGCTGGAAAGTTGGCAGTTTCTTCATGCATGGGCGAAGATGGATAGAGGGGAACCAAGGTTTCAATTCGTTCTGTGTGGGGGGCGAAGATGGATAGAGGAGAATCAAGGTTTCAATTCGTTCTATGTGGGCGGCGAAGATGGATAGAGGGAAACCAAGGTTTCAATTCGTTCTGCGTGGGGAGGCATTCGCAAGTAGTTTATAGTTTTATAGACATTCAATATCATATTAAAATCCATTGATATTATTTTTAAAAAATTGCTGTAATAATTTTTTACAACACAAAACATGAATTTGACGTTTTTATTGTGATAATTAAGTGTTTTTTAACTACGCAAAAGTTTTATCCGCTATAAGCCTTTGGACGTTCACCAGCAGTGAGTTAGCAGCTATGCTAGTTTAATGAGTATTATACTTTGCCAACCTAACTGCGCCTTGGCCAACAATGATCACTGTACGCTTCACCCTGGTACATTTATATTTCCTTTTTTAAAAACTAATATATATATATATATATATATATATATATATATATATATATATTAATTCA
>JASDQU010506335.1:41929-59572 GCA_032191745.1 Picea mariana | reverse complement strand
ATTTATATTATCCGACTATTATAACATATGAAATTTATTCAATTAAATTTAAAATAACAAATATAGAGAATAATAATACATTTTGATCTATACACTTTTGATGAAATGGTTTCACAAATGTTTACTCTAATACATAATTTATTAATCTTTTATTAAAAAATAATATCACCCAACATTTGTAATCAATATTTTAAGAATTAATAAAAATAACAAAGGTTTCCATACTTTTAGATAAGTATGGATCACTAAAATTTTCCTTAATTCTAACTAGGCTCTAGAAAAATACTCTTTTAGAATTTCCATGTCCTTCGTATATTGACACTTATTTCAGGAGAATGAAAAAACAATGATTACTATAAGTTTATGTGATTATAAAACTAAATGATGGAGTGGAATAGGTGAAGGCCATGATAGCTGCACTATTTAAGGTGGGGATTGCCATGAAAGTTGGCAATGTCAACACCACAAGTAATATAGATGTTGCACAAAGTTATTTTATTGGAATTGTCCTTAGAAGTTCCATCAAAGTAAGTATATATTTATTTGAATTTTGATTTGAACTCAAACAATAAAAATTTTGAGGTTTGAGTATCTTTTAATATCTTCATTTTTTGTTAAATAAAATATAATTTAAAATAAATATTTACTATTGTATGCCACCACCTATGTAATATCTTAATTAATCCTTTGTAATTCAAAGGTTAACATAAACATATTTTAATACAATACAACATAAATTTGTTACAACAAACAATAAATATGACAAAAATATATATATCAAAACCACATCTTATGTGTGTACATATATTTAATGTATTTTCAATATGGTGGTTGTAAATGGTTGTTAACTTTTCATATCCAACATAATTGTATGTCAAGGGAAAAGAAAAACATAATTGTCCATTATAGATACCCATATAAAATGACACATCCACACTATAAATGTCCAAACGAATCATCTACAAATGATTCTTCGTTTCCATCACCCTGATTATATTCCTTGCTTGGAATTGTAACATTGTTGTTCCGGAAATGATGTAAGATGTTGGATCATGCCTCAGTTAGAACCACCAATCCCCATCCAACACACATGGGTACAAAAACACTTGGATGCAATGTTTTGGGAAAACATAAGGCTCCTTACTTTCAACCCACATTTTTTTAGATTTAATAAATATTATCCCACTATCATGATATTTCTTTACATTTATCCATTCAAAGGTATCCCACCACTTGAAAAACAAAATAAGACATTAAAACGATGAGAAGACCACTTGCATGATCTCTTGTATCTTTCCAATGTAACCTAACTTCCCCTCTATTAGGTTTTCATCACAATGTCTAGCATGACTATATTGGTCAAACTTGACCTCCAATCCACAATCTTGACTGATGTGGTCTTCATCAAAATACTTAGTGAAAAAATTATGTCGATATGCCCACATGGATGGGAATAAATGCACCTGTAAAAATGCGAACAAAGGATGGTGTCATATGTCTAATAACCAAAGCATTAATAAAAATATAATCTGTGTTACAATTCAAATGTGCAATATTATAAATAGAACATGGTACTCAGATATGTTATTATAGATTTCTTGCACCCAATCCCTATGTTTAGTACATCCAAATCTTCTCCACGTGGTTTACGACTAGACACCTCATATTTCTCTTGTATTTGGTCAAACGCCCAATTGTTGGGACATATTTTTGGCATATTTTCTTTTAAATGATCACGATAAGGCATGCCTCTACCATTTAACCATTTGAATTATTTTCTGTCACTTTCCTATTTCTTTCTTTTCTCTTCATACAACGTGACCCATGGTCGCGTTGACTTTGTGTGGTAAAGAACGAATTTATTGATGGCATCCATTTCAATATTCATTGATGTATACAAAAATTCAAAATGAATAGAATGAGATCAAATATATATTTTCAACTTAAAGAACAAATCTAATTATGGCATCAAAAATTTTAAATTCCTTGATGTATAAAATAATTCAAAACAAATAACATGTGATGAAATATATATTATCAACTTTAATGCAAACAATTTCTCTATACTAAATTGACAAAATATAAATGACTTACTATTTATCAAGTTCCATTTTACGTTCGTTTGGAGTAGTTCCCCTTCCCTTTTTTCCTCACCTTGATGGCCACCCCAAATGATTACCCCTCCTGTGTTGTTAATTTTGTTCATGTACTCATCGACATAATAGAATGACTCATATACTATGTACGCCTCTGCCATAGAGCCCTTTGGTTTTTCCCTTTTTCGAAAAAACCCCTTCATTTTTTTCATGTACCTGTATAATAAGAACATACAATGACATGAGAAAACCCCGAATAATTCAACCTCATCAGGTAGGTGAATTAGAATATGGACTTGCAATTCCATAAAACTTGTGGGAAATTCCTTCTTAAACATACAAAAAATATTCGCTATCTCTCAACGCCACCATGGAATACTAGCCATATGAATCTCCATTGATGTGATCCAACATACAAGTGAAAATAATTTTGATATGGAATGGCGTAGGTCCTGGGGGAAGTCATAGTTCACACAACCATGCAAGAGCATGAGATAATGACAGTACAAAATAGACACATACATAATTAATTTCCATAAAACTATGAGTGCATAGCATATTTTTACCGACATCGGTATAGAAGAAGAATGATGTATTCAACATACATTCCCTTAGAAGTTTCATATTGTCATGTGATTTCAACCGCGAAAAATCCCCTTCTACAGTGAAGTAATGTTGTAGAGTCAACCCATATAAATAAGGTTCCTTCACACCCAACATAACATCCTTCACCATAGAAGGATCATCTTTCTTCAAAATCCATGGGACATTGATTTCTTTAAGATACCAAGAGGGACCATCCTCTCTTCTATTTTCATTTCTTGGCCAATGTCTCTTTAGTATTTGAAGCAATAAGATCTCCTGTGATAGCCAATGTATTTCTTTTATTCCATGATATGTGCCTCCATAAAGAAGATGATATTTTTTTTAATATATGCATTGTATATAGTAAGTGGCCAATATTAAGATGCTCCCAATATGGAATCTCATAAAATACATATTTCATTTTCATCCCAAATAGCATGTTCTAAACATAGGTGTCAAAAACTTCATTATCATCGAATACATGTTCCCCATTTGAATCAAACAATTTTTCCATTTCCTTCTCTTTCTATGTGTCATATTCCCTATTCCAATATGTCAGTGTCATTATTTCAAGTCTCTGAGTTCTCTTTGGTTTACCATTCAATGCAAATGCAACTCTTCTATAAGGGTGTTCTTCTGGGAGGAATACCCTCGAACATTCATACACCAGTGTTCATAGGTCATTGGACCACCTAGCCTTTATAGAAGGTCCACAAAATTTACATCCATGATGCTCTTTTTTTACAAGACGTGCGATGTTACCATATACATAGAATTTTAATTTAAAAACTATAGTTTCACCAAATGAAGTATGCCAAATAAAATTATAGATATAAACAAATCAATGAAAATGCTTATTAGACCAAACTCCTAGTCTTGTATAATCATGTGTGGTGTACGGACACATTCCATACATCGTAAAATAGATATCCATTGGGATGGGTATTGATATATTATATACATGTATCACATCCCATAATTTCTTAAATTCATCGATCAATGGTTGGAGGAAAACATCCATTCTCTTCACTTGTCTTCTACCTAGGACTAGAAGAGCCAACATAAGATGTTCATTCTTCACAGACAACCATGGGAGGATATTTTTATTAATCACTACCACTGAAAAAATAGAATAGTCAATGTTTTGTAGGTATTATATGTTAACTCCATTCATAGCTATGCTCAATCAGAGGATATATTCTTCATCCTTGAATTTATCGGGCCATGTATCATATATATGCTTCATGGCTATTGAATCTATTGGTATTCACATAAATATTGAATCACTTATATGTGAGGCATTCCACCCCTACAACATGGCTAATTATTTGCAATGGAAGAGCCTTTAAATACTTGGAATTATATGCATCTACCTCAATATCTTATGAGGAGGACCATGTGCCTTACCCTTGTTTTTTGATTTATGGTACCTGTCATGCCCACATTTTGGACATATGTCTTTGTCCACATACTCATTTTTGTATAGAACACAATCATTCAGACATGCATGGTATGATATGTACTCAACACCCAACATTTTCAACATTATGTTTGCCTCTGTGCAGCGATCGGGAAAATCATTATCACTTGGAGGTACCTTATCTTTGAGTAATCTGTAATTTGTGGATAATAGAAATTTACATTGTTATTAAACATGAATAAAATAAACCCTTTTCTTCCTTAATTCTGTGAAAATATTCCTTAAACCTTTAGGGGACTTAATGGTTAGTTACCTTGAAATTGTTAAGAAACACACATTTAACATACCATACTTTGATTTCAAGTTGTATAGTAACATTATTGGCCATATCTAGGTAGACCTTGTAGAGCCCTGTACTGGACCAAATATAGGGGTGGTGGAAGCAGATTTTAGGATTTCGTAAAAGGTATCTACGACATCAACATCATCCCCTAGCTCATATTGTTGGAATTCAAATAAAAACATTCCTTCCATGGCTTGAGTATCCCATAAGAAATCATCTATACCAACCTCTATATCATTTCCTCCATCCCCAACATGTGAAGAACTATTATTATTGTTGAGCTTTTGAATTGGTGACTTAGGATGTAGTGGGAATTGAATAGGTGGTTGTTTCAACCATTCTCGATATTCTTCATCTATGATCTATTTTCATTTAGTATCAAGCTCGCGACTTGACATAGTAGTGGGGTTCAATGGTATATGGTGGACAAATCTCTCGTCATCAAAATCCTGATTGTAAAAATATTGAACATTACATTGATAATATTAGTAACACGATGATTTTAATATGTTCAAACATTATACCAAACACTTATTATAAGAATGGACATTTTTCCAAATAATAAACATGAAACCAACCCCTTATAAAATAAATTTTCAATTAAGAAATACATTTACATTGGTTCCATTGAAAATCCAAAAATACAATTACTCAATCATCTTTTTATTATGCCCTATGAGGTTACCTACATAAAAGAGATCAAATTCACAGTGTAATATTTTTTACCTAGGATGGTTGTTGTAAAATGGAATTTTAGGATTGGTAGGGTAAAGAAGTTTTCCATTTTCATCAAACATCTTCTTGTGGTATCTTTCTCCTAATAGGAACTTGCAGAATTTTGGGACCACGGGAATATCTTGAACATCTAACCTTGATCCTAAATCTTGATCCTACAAAATTCAATAAAAATTTATTAGGTTGCACCTACGTACATAACACAAATTTAATGTGTCAATTGGGTTTATCCCGAGTGGTTTGTGTTGAGGGATTTCGTCCCCCCCACCCAGGTTCAATTCCTGCAAGTGACATGTTGAGCTCTTAAATGAGCACGGTATCGAAAAAACCTTGTATTTCTAAAAAATATAGTTTACCCTGGGTACCATCCTTGAAATGAAGGGAAGTTCCTGGTAGGTTTCCCCAGGAGTTACTACAAGGGGAAAAAATAGCATAGATTCAATGAGATAAATGAATTATCAATAAAATATATAAATACTATAATCGACATGAGAGAACTTGAAGGGGTTCCAAAGATATAGAATGAGGCATCGCAGAATCTGAAGAATTGGCCATTTGATATTATAATCCCTTTTTTCTGCATTTGAACCAAAATGTCATCTTGGGTAGCATAGAGCAATCTAACTTCAAATAACTTTTATAACTTGAAAACAAACTTGAATTTTTTTTGTTTTTTCTACAATATCATTATTTTTTTTTGTCCAACTATTCAAGAAATCTAAATCTGGATTTACAAAATATGAAAAATTTACTCGATCCATGAAAATACCCTCCTCGAATATAGAAAATGTGAATTTTATGATCATCCTCTCTCTCTCTCTCAATATATTTACCTTTCTCTATCTCTCTCTCTCTCTACCCCTCCTCTCTCTCTTTCTCTTGTTGGATTTCTCCCTCCCTCCCCCTCTCTCCCTATATCCCATCCCTCTCTATCTCTCTCTTTCCTATACCCCTCTCTCCCCCTCACTCTGTATCCACCTCCCTCTCTCACTCATTGTATCCCCTTTCATCTCTCTCCCCCGTCAATTCACTTTATCATATAAGTATGCACCGGTGTGTTTGTATAATCAAAATGCATCGGTGCATTTGTATAACAAAATGCACGGGTGATTTTAATTGAGATAAGCATCGAAGAATGACCTTCGTTATTGCCTCATGTTGGCAGCAAGCCAAAGTGGAATGAAGGATGATCGTGGGGAAACAAATCATGCATAAATGGAAGTAACATCTGGAAGGAAATACAGCACACGCGCATGAAAGAAAGCATGCACAAGGAGAACGACAGCTGGAAGGAGGAGCAACACACGCACATAAGAGGAAGACCTAATGTCGATAGGGTTATGGTTTTGGTAATGTAATGTAATGGATGAAGATCCAAATATGTATAAATACCGATACTGAGGTATTATAGAGCGTTATGATATGTAGGTATCATAGGTTGGCTTTTGCAGTGTTTAGATTGTTGTTACATCATAGATATGTATGAGTCGATGTGAATTGTAATGTTGTTATGTACTATTTTGTAAGATGTTGAGCTAGGGGAGAGGAGAGAAGAAAGATCTGAGGATTAGATCGTAGGCTGAGGAGTCTGGTGCAATATATTTCACCTCATATAGATCTTACCCATCTGAGGAGAATTGTAAGCATGCGACGCCGGATATGCAGAACTACCATAATAAAAGAGCCAAGAGCCGATATTTGTGGACCTAGCCCAAGAGGGGGTGAACCATGGTAACGTCTTTGTAATGTAATGAATGAATGCATATCTTTATCATATTTTCAACAACTATTTATTATGATTAATGAATGAATCAATTATTCTATTGCTTGTTTAAATGTTGTTGCGATATTGAGGGAATAAGTCATGAATAATCATAGGTTGCAATCACAAGTAATAATAAATGGTCTAGAATACAAACCCCATATCTCACACTCAATCCTAGGTTGTAAACACATGAGTCTTACAACTCCCCATTAAATCTATCTCGGGTGAGACTGAGCAATGCATCCATGTGTTGTGTTACCCTCTAGTTTACCAAGAGGGTCGATAGTTTTAGAGGCTTTGTTGGAAACCCGAAAGACATGAACCTTGGGTCAATAACTCAGACGGTAGAGAAGGAAGACTAGGAAAACCCAACAAATGGTTCCTTTTTCAGGAGTTGATCAAGTTCCTCAGTATAAAACGCCGAGAGGAGATCAAGCCAGCTACCGAGGAGGAGGATGAGCCAGAGGATGTTTCGGATGAGGTACAAGAATAGTCACATGTCAAAATTGTCAACAACTAGGACATTATGCATGGGAATGTCCACTCCCACCAACGACTTGTATGTATTGTCACTCATCGGACCATGATACATAGGAATGTCGGACATTACTCGTAAAGATTCAGGAAAAGAGGAATCAGAACAATCATAATGTTTAGTGGATTTCAGCTGAAACAAGGGATGAAGGATGAAACATAAACATAGTCACTCATGGGGGAGAAAAAATAGACACTGATACAGTTTGACAGGAACCAACGCAGGACCAATGGGTAAAGAAGAACATTAAACCAAGGAAGCAGTTTGATGCGCAAAAGGAAAAGGAGATCTCTAAAAAATCCAAACAAGAATTTCAGAAGTAGGACACAACGTCAACTTCAACTGCACTGCAAGACAAGGAAGCACCAGAATATGAGATGCCTCCATCATCGGATCATACTAATGGGATGCAACTCATGGGACAAGTAAGTACAATAAAAGGATTTTTGAAATCATGTGTAAAAGTATTAAGTGATCCATCATCTGTGAAAATATTGCAAAACATCCTACAAAAGTGTAGTAGGAAGACAAAAGAAAATCTAAAACCTAAAACAGTTAATCGCGTGTACACAAAAAGAAGAACAAATAGGGAATTTAGACTGAATGCTAACATTGGGGATTTCAATATGGGAAACATTATACTAGATCTAGGATCCGAAGTGAATGTATTACCAAATAAGACATGGAAATGCATAGGAGAGCCCACATTAGGATACTTACCTGCTCAATTGAAACTACCAAACCAGCATAGAGTCCTACCAATTGGTAGACTGAAAGGAGTGACCGTAGACCATGATGGAGTACGCACTAAAGCAGACTTTGAAGTCATTGAAATTGTAGATGGTACAATACCTTACCCAACATTACTTGGTCTGGATTGGGCATTTGAAAACCAGGCCATAATCAATTTGAAGACCAAGAAAATGACATTTGAGTTGGGAGAATACAAGGTCATTGCACATTAGACCCATCAGAAGGGGAGAGGTTTGTAGAACCAACTTTCCTAGACTTAGAGGAAATTGGCTAGTTGTATAGAACAACTACGCGCGATGAGGATTACGTAAACCCAACTACAGATGGGGTACTCATTTGGCGGAGCATTACTTCATGCGCAACAGACTCAGACACCAGTTTAGAGAACTGGAAGCAGAGGCTACACGAAGTATCCATGCGAAGATGTGCAAGAATAGACTGCGTTGTAAGATGGATAGGCACAAAAATCAGGGAACCACCCATTTTCCATGGAATAAATGATTTGGAAACATTCTTGACACAGTACAAAGATGTAGTGTTAGAGAAACAGAGACTATTAGCACTTCACTTAGCACTAAAGGAAACACCGGCAAGATGGTGAGGCACACACAAAGAGAAAACCACAGACTGGTACCAATGTAAGTGGTTACTACACATAAGGTTCGGCGCAGAACATAAAAACAACAAACAACAGAAATATGAAGGACACGAAGCACCAGCGGAACACCTGGAAGTGTGTAGAATGTTGTGGAAAAAGACACTACCATAGGAATGGCCTCACCACTTCATATATACTCTAGAGGTCATACCAACAAATTGGTATCCAGACCAGGAATTGCACAAAGGAATTACGACATGAACAACATTGCAACAAAATTTCACAGACACTTTCTCATTCAAGCATGAGAACCCCAACATAGATGCGGCCCTTAAATGGATCAGAGGATTCATATTCATCAAAGAACCAAAAATAAAACTTATGACAAAAGATCAACCGTGGAATAAACAGACAGTCAAGGAACTGTTTTCTTGTTACCATGTACAATAACAAGCACCAAATGAAGATGATCCATGCGATATTCAGATTGAAGAAGTCGAAGGTGAAAGAGACATGGAAGACCCACCCATAGAATCAAAAGTCATTTTCACACTGATCAAAGTAAAAAAAGTTAACATTGGGACAACCGAGCATCCCAAAATGGCCAGCATTGGAGATTACTGGGACGACCAAATAGTAGAAAGCATCATAGAGTTGTTGTGCGAATACAACGACTTGTTTCCTACAACATTCACAGAGATGAAGGGTATAGCTGGAGAAATGGGAGAAATGAAGATACCACTCAGACCTAAAGCGAGACCTATTAAACAATGAACCTACAGACTAAACCCCATATATAAACAGAAAGTTAAAGCTGAGACTGACAGGATGCTCGAAGTCTACATCATAGAACCAATTGAGGAGTCAAAAAGCTAGTGTCAAGGGGGATAATTTGTCAATGGTTACTATTATTCCAAGAATTAAACTTTGAAGTAATAGTTAAACTAGGGAAATTGAATGCAGGACTTGACCACATGTCAAGGATTACAAATGGAAAGGAACCTACGAATTTAGAAGAAATTTTTTTGGATGCACAGTTATTCTCAGTGAATATTGTTGATGAATACTTCACAGATAGCATTCAGTACTTGAGTATAGGTACTGCACTGCAAGACTATAGCACCACATAGAAGAAAAACCTCGTAGTCTGTGTTGTCGACTATCAACTAATTGCAGGACATTTATATAAAATGGGTGTAGATAGCATCTTGAAAAGATACGCGTTAGAGCACAAAAGACCACGAGTCTTAGTAGAAGCTCACGAGGGAATAGCAAGAGGGAATTATGCAGGTAAAGCTACCACACAGAAGGTATTGTGCACAGGACTAAGGTGGCCAACGATTCACAGATACTCGAAGGAATATTTTCAAAGATGTGATGTATGTCAAAGGGTAGGAAAACCCAACAAAAGGGATGAGATGCCATTATGACCATAAGTAACATTACAAAAATTTCAAAAATGGGAGATAGACTCTATGGGACCAATCAACCCACTGGAAAAATGAACAAAGGCTAGGTACATTATCACTACGACATAATATTTAATAACATGGACGGAAGCCGCACCAGTAAATGATTGCAGCGTAGAAACAACAACGCACTTTTTGTTTGAACAAGTAATCACTAGATTTGGGTGCCCAAGAGTTTTGATAAGCAACCAAGGCACACACTTCATAAACAACACCATCTGCGTGATGACTGAATAATTTGAAGTCCACCACTAGAAGAGAACATCGTATCACCCACAGGCAAATGGCATAGTGGAAACCTTCAACAAAATTCTAGAGAACGCACTGACAAATATTTGTAACATCAATAGAGACGATTGGAACCTCAAAGTACCCGCAGTATTATGGCATACAGGACTACATGCAAAAAATTGACAGGGCACACGTCATTTAAACTGATTTATGGCCAAGAAACAATAGTGCCATTAGATGTTTTAGTACCTAGCTTGCGTGTAGTATCTTTCACACAAATGACAGAATGAGGCGCAGTACAGGAGAGACTAAATCAGTTATTGACCATGGAGGAAGACCGAATCTTAGCAGGATTTCATCAACAAGTGCAGAAAGAAAGAGACAAATCTTGGCACGATAGACACATCAAGAAGAAACTATTCAAGGAAGGAGATCTAGTATTGGCGTATGACAATAAATCATTTCAGCACCCAGGAAAGCTCAGAATGCATTGGTTAGGACCATACAAAGTAAAATCTATCACAGACAGAGGAGTTGTATAGTTAAGAGATTTAGCAGGTGCAGAACTCAGAGGGATGATCAATGGGATTCGACCAATGTTGTATAAGGACAGTCGACCACCCACCACGCAGTAAAAAAAAAATTGAAAAGAGAGCGTAGTGCGCCAGAGGTAGAAAGGGCACACGAAGTTAGAAACGTGAATTCAGAAAAATCAAGGACAACGGTTATATACAAAAAGAAAAAAGAAGGAAAATGAAAGTCGGCAAAAGCAGGATGACAGGAAAGCACTATGCGGAATTAATTGACGACAAGGACTGATGGGACATCACATTAATCACACCAACTAGAGACAGAAAAGCAAGAGTAATGGTAAGTAAGAAAGTGCCAGAGATGTATTGAACCCACAAATATGGTGCATTAAACCCATAATGGAGGAAGCATCCTTGACAAGCTTCATGGGAAGTCGATACAACACGCCAGCACAGGAGAAAATAGTCTATTCATGAAATGAGAATAGACAGAGAGAAATAGTAGCTACAATGCACAGAGAGAGGCTACAGAGACCACAAAAGGTATTCGAACCCAACAAAAGTTCAACAGTCACCACTATGGCACCACCGAAGCCAACAGAAGAAAGCCAAAGTGCCAGACCAACCAAGGTTCAAACTTGGTCATGAGGACCGTTGGAAGAAGGTGAACAAAAGTTTCCACAGGTCGTCGATATCGACGAGATCCCATCCCCAGAGACAATACCAGTACAACCCACACCGATAATGGAATAAATTTAGTAGCCAGCAGCAGAGGCCACGAATTTAGATATGGCTGCAGTGGCACAGGAACCAAAGAACCAAGAAGTAGAAACCCAAAAGGAGGTGCAACTAGAGAGCACCAAAGAAGCCCCAGAAGTTATTGGAATAGCGCAGAATACAGAAGCAGCAGTGGAGCCAGATGAGTCTCAAACGACCATCCCAGAACACCCAGTAGGGGAGACCGTTGAAGATGTCTCAGTTTGGCCAGAATGGCTTACCAAGGAGCAATCGGAAGCCATTGGAACTTCGAGCCAGCCACCACAATAGAAAGATAAGATACATATACCAAGCTCACCCTGCAAGAAACCTGCAACAGAAATTGTTCTACCATGCATACCAGTTGGAGTATAGGTAGGACTAGAGCTACTGGTTCATGTCGGGAAGCTAAAATATTCATACCATGATGTAGCAAACGATACTAAGTTCTCGGATCTTGTGAAGAGGGTATTTTAACATACTACGGGCACAAATCCATTCGGACAATTGATTGATCAGTCATATCAGTGGGCAACTGGGCTAGATAAAATGAGAATTTTAGGTCTATTGGACTTGCCACACTTTGGAAGAGGCCATAACACAACAACATACATCAAGTAGCTATTAGAAGTCACACATGGAGGAGACATATGGCTGGAGAAACCCGTCCCCATAATTTTTGAGCTTATTGCATAAATAACAGGATTACCGATTCAGGGTATGGATCCCGCATTGTTTTTGGATGACAAAAACAAGGAGAAAGTGTTGGAAGAAGAAATGAAGAAGAAGTATGGCACCGCCAAGGGGATGAGAGGCATCATTATCAAATGAATCAACAACACAGCCACACAGCTAGGTGCAAAAACCTTAGCCTGCAAGTTGCTAAGAAATTGTCGTAGAGAGGAAGTACCAGCTGGAGTTGTTGCAGTTGCAGCCCAGTGCGCAGAAGGCACCTCAATGAGTTGGGTGCCATACTTATTGAACTTATTCCTAGAGGACTTCAAGGATGCATAGGATCTAGGCACAAATTTCCACTACTCATGGTTGATTACCTTAATATCCTTCATGGGATGGCGAGAACCAGGGTATTTCATTTTTTGTACCAAACCAAAGCTTGAGGGAGAAAGGTATCTATTACTGAAAGTAGGGCCAAATGTCAAGCATAAGAGGGAAAATGGGATCATATTTGAATCATACCTATGTGACATGCAAGAATCCATCAGCCGAATGTGGAGAATAACACCATAGGTTGTCGCGCGATATGTGGACATCGCCAATTTCTAGGCCACATGACAAACAATATGGTTACATGCAAGGCAGGATTCGGATAAAAAGTGGCTACATCTGTGCTACTGCATAATAGAGGGTGATATCTACATGGTAATCACCGAATGGTCTGACGAATTCAGAATCCCATCCATTAGTCGAGAAGTGTCAGAAAAAACAGTAGAGGAAGAGGTAGAGCAGGGAGCAATGTAGCCTCCAGAAATCCAAGTGCCCAAGAGACCAAGAACGGGCCAAGGCAAGACAACATAGAAAGACAAAGGAACAAATAAGAAAGGGACCTAGAAGGGGAAGAAGGAGAATACACAGTTGACCAGGGAACAACAGAAACGGGCTGAGGGAGCGCAGGAGACCACCCAAAATCCTAACACACAGGAACTAGGGGGAAATAAGAGACCAACCATGTAGACAGGAGGCACACATAAGAAATCAAAGGCACAACGAGCACCACCAGAATATACGATCAGATAGGATGATGGGAAAATTATTTCCACAATGGTCCAGGATTGTCTAGCCTAGGCTTTCAAGCATGCAACACACCACAACGATAAACTGCAAAAAGAGCTGGCAAAATTGGGGAAGTTCCTCAAGAAATTTGGGGAAGTACAGATAGAAAGAAGTAGTAGGGTCATAGAGCCATCTGCATCGCAGAAAAAAGGAAGAATGCAAGAGGAAGATCGACAGTCAGACCAAGGGATATTGTAGTCACATAGAACATTCCATATCAACCCCAGCATGTTGCGCATGGAAGAAATTGTGGGGAAGACACCCTTGAAAGACTTAAGACAAATCCAACTTGTGTTGACAAGGATACCATCAGGGGCATTACACAAGTTGCAGGTGAGCGTCAACCACGAGGTGTAGTCTCACGCATGCATATACTTAACCAAATTAAATTAGGCGAAAAAGGAATAAGACAAATTGAAAATAGGCTATGAGAAGGCCAAATCTGAGACTGAGGACGAAAGGGAGCGCCAAAATGGATTGGAGCAGAAAGTGCCAGAAACTTATGAGAAGATTCCATAGGCCGTGAAGAGTGAATAAATCATAGCAGCATATTGATCAGATTGCACAGGTAATTGATCAGTACCAAAAGGAGATTGAGAATCTCTGAGAACATCTCATACCAACCACTCCACCGTCAATGAAGGAGAAAAGGAAGAAGGAAGAAACAACACAGCTGTAGGAGATAGAACAATAGGTTAAAATAGTAGCTAACTTGTTCGATAAAGCAGTGTAGCTTTGGACAAGGTTGGAGGAGGATCCACAGGTCCAACGGTGGGACAGGGAAGAGGAAAGGATCAATGCAGCAATCCAAGAGCTCAAGAAGAAGAAGAAGACCATACCAATCCCAGACCAAGTCAAAGGGAAATAGGAGATTAAGAAATTGTAGGTAGATCTAATCTCTACGCAAACTCAGAAACATGAGCGTCAGGCTCAAATGGAGCCATTACAGGAGCAGGTAGTAGAAGTACTGGCACAGGTAGAGGAAGCTAAGACATAGATAGCATAGATCCAGGAAGAATGTGCAGGATTATTGAGCGATGAAGTTACAGTCCAGGTTGTGGACATGATCAAGGAGAAGACTGCATAGGCGTTGACACAAGCAGAAGAGCTCAAGGAAAAGTTCCAGACGATCACCAAGGAGACCGAGGAAGCTCAGAACGATTAGGTAGCTCGAGACGAGCCACATTTCAATGTTGGGGGCCTATTGGTAGCAGGACGAAGTGAAAAGAAGGATGATCATGGGGAAGGAAAGCATGTAGAAATGGAAGTAACCGCTGGAAGGAATCACAGAATGCGTGAATGCAATAAAGCATGCACAAGGAGAGTGACAGCTAGAAGGAGGAGAAACACGCACACATGAGAGGAAGACCTAACATCGGTAGGGTTAGGGTTTTGGTAATGTATTTTAATGGTTGAAGAGCCAAAGTTGTATAAATATCAATAATGAGGTCTTATAGAGGGTTCTGATATGTAGGTATCATAGGTTGTCTTTTGCAGTGTTTAGATTGTTGTTAAATCATAGTTATGTACGAGTCGATGTGAATTGTAATGTTGTTTTGTACTATTTTGTAAGTTGTTGAGCTAGAGGAGAGGAGAGAAGGAATATATGAGGATTTGATCACAGGCTGAGGATCCTGGTGCGATCTAGTTCGCCTCATATAGATCTTACCCATCTAAGAAGAATTTTACGCACACGGCATTGGATACATAGAACTACCATAATAAAAGAGCCAAGAGACAAATATTTGTGGATGTAGCCTAAGAGGGGGTGAACCACGGTAACGTTTGTGTAATGTGATGAATGCATGCATATATTTATCATCTTTTCAATAGCTATTTGGTATGCTTAATGAATGAATGAGTTATTCCATTGCTTGTTTAAATGTTGTTGTGATATTGAGGGAATAAGTCGTGAATAGCCATAGGTTGCAATCAAAAGTAATAATGTATGGTCCAGAATACAGACTCCATATCTCACGCTCAATCCTAGGCTATAAATGCATGAGTCTTACAACCACCCATTAAAGCTATCTCGTGTGAGATTGCGTAAGGCATCCATGTGATGTGTTTCCTTCTCGTTTACCAGGAGGGCCGATAGTTTTAGAGGTTTTGTTGGAAACCCGAAAGACATGAACCCTAGGTCAATAACTTGGATGGTAGAGAAGGAATACTAGAAAAACCCAACACCTCCACAAAGAAAAACCTAGACAAAATTTAAATACAGATGTTTTCGTTTGCATTGTGTTGGCCCTCAACCAAGTTTTGAGGAAACATTGGTTAGGATTTACCACTTTTTGGACTTCGACAGGCTAGTTGAAGATGGAGCACCTAGGCAGAGCTATGATTGCGGGATATCACTTGTTTTTTGGACCGAACAAGGGGGTCATTAGGGTTTTTGTATTAGGGTTTATGGGATGTCGGCCCATGGGTTTATCCATGATTAGGTTGTTGTGTAAGTGAATGTAAAAGTACAAATAAGTAAATATTGTAAGGTAGAAGTAGCTTAGTGAGGAGAAAGTAATTGGAAAAGTTCAAGAGGCAAGTAGTTCTGAGTTGCTTTGTGCAATAGAACATGTATGTAAGGCTCCATGCTTGATAGAGGTCGAGTTGGCTGTGTGCCTTAACCTGATTTTGGGAAGGTGGATCTAGTGCTTAGTGCACAGATCACCTGTCTAGTGCAAAGCTTGGATTTGTGGCTTACCGCATAGGAGCATACAAATGTAAGAGACTGAAGCCTAATAAAGAACAAGAATCAGTTGGTGGAAGTAGCCCCACACTAGGGTGAACCACGTATATCATGCGTTGATGGTTTTCTTTGTGCTATGATGTTTATGTTGTGAATCTTATTAGTGCATTGATTGTTATATATGATAGATAAATATGCGAATGCTTAGTGCTTTATTTATGTTGAATGTGCTAGATCTAGATTATGATGCTAAGTGCAATGTTTATTTGGTCATTTTTACTGCCTCGATCTGTACTTAGGGTTTGACTTACAATGTGAGTAAGACTAATAGGTCGATGCATGTTGATTATAAGTGTTATAATCACAAGTCTGTGTCCCATATTGGTTACAGACACCTGAGTCTTGTAACCCCCCTTCCTCTACCTCAAGTGAGACTTACCTGCTTCGCAGGTGTTGCCGAAAGGGCCAGTTGTTAGGGTTTTGTTGGTGCAATGTTGAAGTGTTGAACCCTGGGTCTACCCTTGTGCCAAAAAAGGGTTCTATTGCCCAGAATGAAACTGTGATTGTTGGGAACTGAAGTAAACAAAATAGAAGCTCTGTGCGTAGATCTATTGTTGTAGTGTGTAGTACTCTACTTGACTTGCAAAGCTTTGTGCTAAAAGAGAAATATGATCTGAAGAAAAGAGACAAGATCTTCAAAAGGTAAATATTTGTGCTTTGATAGAGTAAGATAAGTGGAATTTTTTGTTTCGAAAGCATGAATCTAGGTATGTTTGATAGATTTTGTCCTAATATGAAAGCTAGGGAATAGTTAGAAGAAAACTTTGATCTTAGTAAATCTAATAGAAATAGAGAAAGATATGTTATTCCTATGCATAGAAATAATTTTTTTACTAATGAATGGATGTAGGAACCTAGAAATATTTTTTGCAGATTGCAGATCCAACACTGTGATCGTAGTGCGTAGTACAAGAGAAGTTGGGGAACTTACAAGAGAAAGAGCGGATTGGCATTATGTTATAACTGCAGAAGACCGAGACATCTTGCTAAGGAATGCCTTGGTATAGGTCCTATTGTCTTTGTTGTAAAATTGTTGGTCATGAAGTTGAGGATTTCCCAAGGATGATTTCTAAAGTTGAAATGATGAACATGAGACTAAGAGCATATTAGAAAATCATAAAGAGAAAGAATCAGAGAAAGTTTAGACTACGTTAGAACAATTGAAAGAAATGATGAATGATCACAAAGATGTCAGTTAATAGAGATATTGAAAGTAAAACAACGCATAGATACAAGAATAGGAAACTTCGACATAGACTGTGCCCTAGATGAGGAGACACAAGTGAATAT
>JASDQU010506335.1:1231-27880 GCA_032191745.1 Picea mariana | reverse complement strand
GGGGGTTGGCTCGTTCGCTCATTCACTTCTTCTTTCATTCCATTCTTTCCCTCACACATTCATTCACTGGTTGTTTACTATTTCACACCTTGGGTGGAGATTTCACTCCATTAATTTCCGTCACCTGTTCATATTCTTCATCTGTGTCTTGTCTTGGGAAAAGGAAAACTAATTGTTGAAGAGCAACCATGGTATCGTTGGTTGTAGAGGTCGATGGTGTAATCCAGGCATGACTTGAGGCCTGCACATATGAGATGCATTGGCCTGTGTCTAGCCTTGTTCACAGATGCGATTCTTGAGAGTTCCAACATGGAGATTCTGGACCAGTTGTGTTGGAGCCCTGGAAGGAGAAGGACTGCGTGACACAGAAGGGTGGAGGTCCATTCTCTTGGGTGGTGCAAGTTGGGAAGAATACAACTGGGTACTTGGATTCCTCTGAGTGTTGGGAAATCCTGTGAGAGCTTGAGTGCTGATTGGTTCAGGAAGCCAAGTAACACTCTGGAACCGTCCTTGTGGATTCATTGACCTGACTCGGGGGTGACACCATTGTTGAGATTTGGAGCAGTAGTGTCTACGGTTGTGTGGAACGTCCTTGGTTTGCAACCAATTGTTGTCTTCTTTTATAAAGATAATTTCTCTCTATTATGGTATTATTTATCTGTATATGAATGTATTTCATTGTGTATTTATTTATCGTTTAATTGAATATTTAGAATATGCATGCTTGATGGTTATTGCTATGAATGTTGTTAGATCTTTTCTTTTATGCATCCTTATTAATTTAAAAAGGGTATTGGTAAGAGAAAGAAGTCCAAGGGTGGGATTGAAGGTATCATACCCCAACCTGTGGGTGGTGGGGTGTGTTACAGATTGGTATCAGAGCTTCTGGTTCAAACATCAGGCTGATATGGGTCATGTTTGTTGGTGAGAGTCTTGTGGTTGAGATTGAATTATGACCTTGAAGTTGAAAAGATGAGGAGGAATGGAATTGCAGAATCTACGCAGGATCTAGAACGTCAGAGATCCTTTGTAAGGGTTCGAAGGATCATGACTGTCCCTTTCGAATCCGGGATAGATCGCCACTGTGAGATCAAGAGATATCAGGGATCGATGGATTAGAGGGAAGGTTAACAAGGGTCATCCGATGAAGGCAAAGCAAAGGTTAAGTCAGAACCGTCAGATCTCGTTGAAGAGAAATCGATAGTGGGGAGGCATTGTGGGGATTGGAAAGAAAATTAAAGTTTCTACAAGTTGTGAGCCCACAATCACTCAGGATCGTTGATCTTGCTATATCAACAGATCAACGATGGATATCGATCCCACTACGAATGAGCATCTTCGCAAATCGGGGATCGGGAAGGAAATTAAAGCGCGAGCAAGTTGTGAGCCCGCAATCGCTCATGATCATTGATCTTGCTAGATCAACAGATCAATGGTGGATATCGATACCACTATGGATGAGCATCTTCTCTTTGCGGAGATAAGAAAGGAAATTAAGGAGTGAGAGAGTTGAGTCTCCGCAATCACTCGTGGTCATTGATCTTCAAGCAGAGGAAATGTGTCAAGTGATCTCGTACTCCGGGAGGAACCAAGAAGAAGTTGGGTGAGTAAAGGACCCCTGAAGCCCGAAGCTCCAAAGATTCAGAGCAGATCTAGGCTGTTGATCGAAGTGGACACGTGGAATGAGATCCTACACTCCAGCGGATAACTACTTTAGAAGAAAGACGAATGAAAAAATCTAGAACTCCCGAAGGCCCGAAGCCCGGAGTTCATCTGGACTGTCCATCAACAAGGAAACGCTACGCTAGATCTCTCACTTCGGAGACTTAGTACTTCAAAATGTCTTGCAGAGAAAATCAATGGGAAAAGAACTACTTGAAGTCTCGAAGTCTGGAGTTAATACGGAACTTCTGATAACGGAGACACGTGTTGATAGATTGGCCATTTCAGGAATTTAGAGTTCGGGAGAATTGGAGTGTTCTAGTATGGAAACTCCCGAAGCCTGAAGTTTTGAAGCCTGAAGAGTCGAAGTGGTGGGGCATGATGAAGTCACCTAGAGGTGATGTGGACCTTGAAAGTTTAATTAGTTCGAAAATTTGGAGTTTGGGAGACTTGAGGAGTACCAGCCTAAAATCTTCCCAAGCCCAAAATTCCGAAGTGACCTGGCTCACAAACTTCACTTGGGATGACGTGGGATGTGTGCCATGTGTCAGTGAGTTTTAAACATGTGGAGGATTCAAATGTTAGTTAGAGCATGACATGCGTCACTTGCCTGATTGGGCCTCATGTCCACTTCTAGTACTTCACCACGTGGCGACAGATTGTGCAGTCCGAAGACTAGGCACTCCAGAGGAAAAATATGTGACAACTTGCATTGGGTCGAGAATTACCCAAGGATGGAGTACATATCGATCGTTGCTCCCAGAAGACACGTGGTAGTAGATCTCGTAGTCCAGAGACCTGGTACTATAGGTATTTTCAAGTATTGACAAGTGAAAAGTGTCGAAGCCTGGAGTCCCGAAGCTCCTAATGATCACAGATCTCAGCAGAAAACCTGGACCGTTGATCTTGGAACCCTTCGGGGGTTTGTCGCTTCAGCTTTTGAAGAAATTTTAATGTGATGCTAATAAATCCTCCAAATCATGAAGCCCCGAAGGCCCATAAAGCTGGAGTGACGTTGCAGGATGATGTCACCTGGGGTGATGTGGACCTACATTATACGTGCCACGTGTCATATTGTTTTAGGGTTTTCACAGAAATTTTGGGTCAATTAGAACTTGACACATGTCACCCATAGAATGGGACATGTATTATCTCCGTGGTTTTTCCACGTATCACCCCCTCGGTGCATAGTTATTGATGAGTCTTCGGAAGTTTGGAGGTTCGAGAGTTTTCAGGTGTGATGTAGTAAGAACCTCCAAAGTCCGAAGCTCCGGAGCACCATATTAGTGATACTCTGAAGCACCTCTCTGGGAGCTCACTGGTTTGACGTTCTGAGGGAATATAGTGTGATAAGGTTGAAACCCTCGAAGCCCAAAGTCCCAAAGCTCCGGATAAGCGCTTTTCAACCAAGCGGAGGGTCATAGTCGGGGTCACATGCGATTGAGAGCTAAAGGAAAAAGGGCTAATGGTCGATTTTTTGTTGTTTTCAGGATAGAAAAGTGCTAAGGAAGGATTTAGCCCACGGTTCCAAGCCGTGGTCACTTGCGAAAGTGGTTTGAAGGAAGCTCATGTGCATAATTGAATTCTGTATTGGCCAAGGGATAACATGCAAGTGTTATATATATATTCTTCAGGAGTTGAAAGCACCCGTATCATTGTTGACAAATTTTGTTTATCATATACTTAATTCTAGCAAAATGGTCCCTTGCACATTTTGCAGAGTTAAATTGTTTCAACCTATCAGTTAAAAATGCGTATTCAAGAAATGGAAGAAGGAGAGGGAGTCTCCAGCTTTTACAGAGAGGCTGAAGGCCAGAATACCATAGTTGGTAATGCAGAGACAAAGTCTAATGGACACAATGGTAGAGGAGAGCAAAAAACATTAATAGAAATTGTAAGAAGCCTGAAAATAGAACTGCAAAGCTACAAAGAAGACAATGAGAGACTGATGAAAGAGAAAATTCAGATAAATGCTCAAGTGTTGTAGAGCATAAATTAGCTGCAGAGGAAAACGAAGAGGGGATCAAACTCAAAACAAGAGGAAGAAGGCAGGTTTCATGAAATAAGAGAGGATCATGGAAGAGCTGGTTATTCGAGAAGTGCTAGAAGAACTCATAGACACCACTCACCTCCTTAATCAATAAGAAATTTTTATGCATCATAAGATTCCATAAGCAGTCTAGAGGTGTCTTCTGTTAGGCACCAAAGAAGGAGACAGGAAGTGGACAGTTTGCAAGGAGAGATGATGAAGCTTAATCCACCCTCCTTTGATGGTTTCTTGGACTCAGGAGGTATTTTCAATTGCATAACTATTCATCAAACCTAGAAGCTAGGATTTCCACCTACCATTTATAGAGGAAATATGCAATGTGGTGGGATCAATTGAAGCAAGTTGAACATATTAATGAGAATAGGATCACTTGAAAGCAGTTCAAGAAGTACTTCCAGAAGGAGTACCTCTCAGAGCATTTCTATGACAAGAAAATGCAGGATTTCTTTGAACTCAGGCTGGGAAGAATTATTATGGAAGACTGTGAGAAGAATTTCTTGGGGCTGTTAAAGTATGTCAGGTTCATTGATGATGAGAAGGTGAAAATACATCGATTTCTAAGTGGACTAATAGCCTTTTATAAAGAAAATATTAGTTATGATGAGCCCAAGACCTTGACTAAGGCCATCAGGAAGGCTAAATACCTATATGAGAAAGGACAGGGAAGATAATACCTGTAGAAATCTTGGAAGGATAAGAAGAAGGATAAGTCTGATTAGAGGAGGAAAGGATTCAAACATCCCTTCAATAGGAATGAGCCTAATAGAAATCATCAAGATCAGTATGCTAAGGGTGAATCCAAGAAAGAAGACTCCTTGGGAATAAGGGGAAGACCACCAATCCAATGTTGGGGATGCAAGGAAGATCACCTATATAAGGATTTCCCACACAGAAAGGACATAGTGAAGACTGTTCACAACATACAAGAGGCTACAACAATCGAAGATACGGGAAGGATTTATGCAATCTTAGATGATCGACAAGTGAAATACCAGTCCAATATGATCGAGGTGCAAGGTAAGATCATAAACCGACCTATTGCTATTTTAATTGATTCAAGAGCAAGTCATTGTTACATTGATCCTAAAATAGTGGATAGATTACATTTGGAGAAAAGTGAGCTTGGAAAATCAAGTTTGGTTCAGTTAGCCACTGGGACAAAAAGGAGAATCCATGATATGGTCAGAAGTTGTTCCATAAGTCTTAATGGTGTGAATACTAGTGTTGATCCGAATATCATACCCTTGGGGTCTTATGATATTCTAATTGGAATGGATTGGTTGGACAAGCATCATGTTGTCCTAGATTGTCGTAGAAAGACATTTACATGTCTTGATGGAGATGGAAAACAAAGCACTATGAAAGGAGTTCCAAGACCCATCTCTATAAGGGAGATTTCAGCCTTACAGTTGAAGAGATGTTTTAGAAAAGGATGCCAATTGTATGCAACTAATGTGGAAGATCCAGAAAATACGAAGGGGCCAAGCCTTGAAGATTTCTCAATACTATAGAAATTTGAAGATGTATTCCAAGAAATACCAGGGTTGCCACCAAGAAGGGAGATAGATTTCTCAATTGATTTAGTGCCAAGAGCTACCTCGGTGTCAAAAACACTGTACATAATGAGAACACTAGAGTTAAAAGAATTACAAATGTAGTTGGAGGAATTGATGAAGAAAGGGTACATACATCCAAGTGTTTCACCTTGGGTGAACCAATACTTTTTGTCAAAAATAAGGATGGAACCTTGAGGCTGTGTATTGAATTTCAACAACTGAATAACTATACTGTAAAGAAAAAATATCCTCTACCCAGAATTGATGACCTCTTTGATCAACTAAGAGGAGAAAAGATATTTTCAAATATTGACCCGAGGTCAGGATACCATCAGGCAAGGATCAAGGAAGAAGATATTAATAAGACAACCTTTAGAACCAAGTATGGGCATTATGAATTTGTAGTGGTGCCATTTGGACTGACCAATGCACTAGCTATGTTTATGTTCTATATGAATGGCATATTCATAAATTATTTGGATAAGTTTGTCATAGTATTCTTGGATGAAATACTTCTCTATTACAAGTCTGAAGAGGAGCATGGACATCACTTAATACTGGTATTGCAAGTGATGAGAGAACATCAGTTGTATGCCAAGATGTGTAAGTGTATGCCAAGCTGTGTAAGTGTTCAAAAGCAGATCCATTACTTGGGACACATTATTTAAGAGCAGGGCATAACAATAGATCCAAAGAATATTGAATCCATTAGAGGATGGCCAACACCCAGAAATGTGTCAGAATTTAGATATTTTATGGGATTAGCTGGTTACTGTAGAAGGTTCATAGTAGGGTTCTCTACGATTACTAATCCCATCACTTCTTTGCAAAATAAGGGAACTAAATTTGAATGAACACCTAAGTGTGAAGATAATTTTAATGTGTTGAAGGAATTACTTACTACTGAACCTGTGTTAAAGATTGCTGACCCAAATGAGAGTTTTGTGGTATGTACAGATGCATGTAAGGAAGGACTTGGGGGAGTCCTCATGAAAAATGGACATGTCATGGGTTATGAGTCCAGAAAGCTTAAGGAGCATGAGAGGAACTATTCCACACATGATTTGGAGCTTTCTTCCATTGTCCACACCTTGAGGATGTGGAGGCATTATCTCATGGGGAAGAGATTTGAACTAAGGACAAAACACATTGGCCTGAAGTATCATTTTGAAAAACCAACCTTGAATGTCAGACAAATAAGATTGTTGGAATTTTTAAGTGAATATGACCTCGATATCAAGCATATCAAAGGAAAATAGAATAAAGTTTCGGATACACTTAGTAGAAGAGTGCATCTCATGCATGCTACTGCTATCAGTATGCATCGGTCAGACTTGAAGAGCAGAATTTTACATGATCTTGTTACAGATCAACATTACCTACGGGTAAAGGAAATATTACAACAAGAATATGTACAATAGAAAATAAAGGAGTATGAGATAAAGGAATATGGATTAATCATGCATAAGAATAGAATCTATGTTCTTAGTTCCGGAGAACTGAGGAATTTGGTATTGAAGGAAATGGATGATTTTCCTTATGCTGAACATATCGGTTACCAGAAAACGATTACAGTAGTAAGAAGCCAATTATTTTGGCCAAGAATGAAAAAGGATGTTTCTGATTACATCGCTCGATGTATGGAATGTCAGAAGGTGAAGGCTGAGCATAAGCACCCAATGGTTTTGCTACAACCATTACCAATCCAAGAGAAGAAATGGGAAGTGATAACCATTGATTTCATAACTAAATTACCTAGGACAACAGGAAAACATGATTCAATCATGATAGTGGTTGACAGATTAACAAAGTATGCTCTTTTTTTTCCTATAAAAACAACACATACAATGACTAATATTGAAAATATTTACATGAGGGAGATTGCTAGGTTACATGGGATACCTAGGACAATTGTCTCGGACAGAGATACAAAGTTTACCTCCAATTTCTGGAGGGGATTTTTTAAAGGATTTGGTACAAATATAAACTTTAGCACATCATACCATCCACAGTCAGATGGATAAATAGAGAGGGTCAACCGAGTAATTGAAGATATGTTGAGAATGTATGTGATGGATAAGCCATCTAAGTGGGAAGATTACTTACACTTGGTTGAGTTTGCATATAATAATGGGTATCAAGCTTCAAGAATGAACCCATTTGAAGCCTTGTATGGTAGGAAATGAAATACTCCAGTGAGATGGGACAACCCAGTAGATAGAGTGGTACTTGGGCCGGAGTTGCTCAAGGATATGGAATACCAGATGGTTAAGATCAAACAGAATTTAAAGGAAGCTTAGGATAGATAGAAGTTTTATGCAGATAAGAACATGACAATTAGAGAATTTAAAGTAGGGGAGCATGCACTTTTGAAAGTGAATCCCAAGAAAATCTCTTTGAAATTGGGTATTTGTACAAAGATGGCAGCCTGATTCTGTGGTCCATTTGAAATATTAGACAGAATAGGGCCAGTTGCATACATGCTTGCATTGCCTGCTTCCATGAATGTGCATAATGTATTTCATGTCTATTTACTAAATAAATATGTACATGATCCTAACCATTTTATTGATTGGCATCTGATTCAGGTAGACACAAAGGGATACTTTTAGGTCTATCCAGTGCGAGTATTGGACAAAAAAGTCAAAATTCTTCAGAATCAAGTTATAGAGTTGGTAAAAGTTCATTGGACCTGCTATGGTTCTGAATATGCTACCTGGGAGCATGAAGATGCCATGCGGTCAGAGTACCCACATATTTTTGAATAATTTTTGAGATTTTGATCTTTATTTTGTATATGCACCGATAACAGTGACAAAATAAGGGGGAGGGGATGTAAAACCCCAGATTTTGAGCCCACATTTTAAATAATGTATTGTTACAATGTTGAGAGGCCAGAGTGCCCAAACAATTATTAAAAGGCCAGTGTGCCCAGGAAATGTAATGTTTTGATCATTATTAATAATAAATACATCGTTGGTTTCTAGACAGACAAGGCCTAGAGTTATAGGGGATATGATTCCAGAAGAGAGGAGGCTTGAGAGGATAAATGTTTATTTCCTATTTTAATTACCCTTTTGTCTAAGGGAGAGGATCAATTACATGAGATTCTTGAGGGAGGCCATGAGGTTCTTGATATCCCATGAAAATACTTAAACCCGTCCCTGGTCTGATTGGGGGGTTGGCTCGTTCTCTCATTCATTTCTTCTTTCATTCCATTCTTTCTCTCACGCATTCATTCATTGGTTGTTCACTGTTTCACAACTTGGGTGGAGATCTCACTCCATTCACTTCCGTCACCCATTCATCATCCTCATCTGTGTCTTGGCTTGGGAAAAGGAAAACAAACTGTTGAAAAGCAGCCATGGTATCGTTGGTTGTAGAGGTCGCTGGTGTAATCCAACCATGAATTGAGGCCTACACATCTTGGATGCATTGGCCTGTGTCTAGCCTTGTTCACAACTATGAGTCTTGAGAGTTCCAACATGGATATTCTGGACCACTTGCACTAGAGTCCTCAAAGGAGAAGGACTACTTGAGGGATTGCATGGTAGAGAAGGGTGGAGGTCCATTCTCTCGGGTGGTTCAAGCTGGGTAGAAGAGAGATGGGTACTTGGATTGCTGTGAGTACTGGGAAATCCTGTGAGAGCTTGAGTGTTGATTAGTTCGGGAAGCTAGGTAACACTCTGGAACCGTCCTTATGGATTCATATCCCTGGCTCGGGGGTGACACTACTGTTGATATTTGGAGCAGTAGTCTCTACAGTTGGGTGGAACGTCCTTGGTCTGCAGCCAGTTGGTGTCTTCTTTTATAAATATAAGTGCTCTTTGTTATGGTATTATTTGTCTATATATGAATGTATTCTGCGGTGTATTTATTTATTATTTAATTGAATCTTTAGAATATGCATGCATGTTGGTTATTGTTGTGCATGTCATTAGATATTTTATTTTATGCGTCCTTATTAATTTAAAAAGGGTATTGGTAAGAGAAAGAAGTCCAAGGGTGGGCTTGAAGGTAGTGTACCCTGACCTGTGGGTGGTGGGTTTTGTTACAATTTATGGTTTCATAAATATTACCACAAAATCAACAAATATATGCCATCACGAAAAGTAGAGATTTTTTGTTATTGTTGGGTTTTAGAAAGAAATCACATTGCATATAAATGAACTTTTGGAATTGAGCCTGGGGGGTATTGGAGGCAATACGAGACTTGTGCTATCACAATTTCTTTCTTAAAATCATATGTATCCTAGGTTGGAAATCGATAATCAAATCTTGTGCACTATTTTCAAGTATATAGGACTCGTTGGAAGACTTTGAGTTTTGTTAGTTGTATTCATATTTGGTACTACTATATTGTTTGAGTATAATGAAAGACACTCCACTCTATTGAAAAATTCTATTCCAGATAAATATTATTTTTTATATTGTGCACTATGGTCATTTATGCAAACTTATGTTTATTTAAAACTCATGGTAAGATGTCTATCATGATTGGTTTGAATTTGTTAATTATCTATTAAATGTGAGTATTCATATTTGTGATTTCTTGGTAACTATTTACTGAGTTAGTTACTGATATCTATTTTCTTTAAATTTTTCCTTGTTATGTGACATGTATCTGTATCTTCACAACTTATCTTTATCTCATGTTAAACTTTTGCTAATCCTTCATGTTGAACGTGAGTATGCATTTTTGTGTTTTTCTTGGTAACAATTTACTAAGTTAAGGCTGATGTGTATTTTTTTTAATTGTTATCAGGTTGTATGAACTATTTATATATCTTGGTAGCTTACTCTTGTATCATGTTCATTTATGTTGTTATTCTTTCTCCTAATTCGGATACTATGAACTACTTCTATATCTTATTTAGGATAGTATAGGCTTATAATAGAGATGATTTTTTTTTTTTTTTTTTTTTTGCATAGTAGTTTAGAACCGTATTTAGGTTTCAGAAGAGCTTCAAGGAAAGTATCCTTTCAAGGATAAAATCCCCCTTAGTGGAAATTTATCCCACATGTCATTGAGTATTTCCATCCCAAATGAGTATAGGCCTAATTGGGGTCTTGACCAGGTGATTTATCCACGTTGAATTCTAGAAATTTTTCCATACATCAACACCATCCCAGTACTAATCTAGCCCAAGTGTGCTTAGTTGCAGATTTCTGATGGCATCCAATTCATTAATATTATAGGCATGTACATATGATGACTATAATTAACAAATAGAGATGTGATTACATTACATTCCCCATAAAAGGGCGAATATCATGGTTTATCAAAACCATAGGATTGAAAACATTGATTCAATGGAAAAGTTGGATGCCACTGAGATCCACTTGTATCAGTGGATTCCCCTACATCAAAGCCCTCCTCTTCAAAAGGTTGAATGCCCACACTCAACGGTAGCATTGTTTTAAATTTCCACATCCAATCCTTCATCCAAATCATACTCTTTCTCTTTGTTGCAAAAATTCTAATGACAAGAAGAAGGAAACAATGATTTTCCATCACTCCCTCTACAACTACATAGTCAAGTTACATTCTTTGCATTCATATTGTAATTTACAATAGGATTCCTATTTTAATTTTTTCCAATTCCATCACACAATTTGTGTTTCCTTCATGGATATATTCCATTTTTACAACAACTGCAACATCTTTGTTCATGTTCACTATGAAATCTTCACTCAAACATAACCTACATTGAACTCATTTGATTGAAAAAGAGTGAGTGTGCTCACTTGAACCATATTTGTAGCACCCCCACTACTAAACCCAACAAATTTCTATGACACCCATTAAGTTAAATATGTGAAACATGCTAAAAATGCCCATGCATCTATAGAATTATTTTAAAAGAATGAATGTACTTTATTAAACATGCACAATAATAAAAATTCCACTAAAAATCATAGTAAACACACATAAAATAAAACCCACGAATAAAAATAATGAACAAAAATGAAAACACTTGTTAAGAAAATGTAAAAACAATTGCAGAGAACAAATGTTCCACCAAACCATAGTATCATTGCTTCAAATATCAGAAACAAAGTCACCTCTGAGTTGGTTCTAGGAATCCATAAGAAAGGGAGTCTCTATTGGCCACTCACAACTTAATATAATGCACAACAAGCTAATTTTCCTACAGCTATCCCAATCCATCAACTCTCTTCCCCTCAATCTATACAACCCAGGGAATGGAATCCCCCTTCTTTGCAGGAATTCCATTGGGCCCTCCCACTTCCCTCTATGGATCCAACATAGGTTTTCTAGGAATCTATATTGTTGGGGACTCCAGGGACTTATAGATGCAACATAAAACTCTCATGTACGACCAATTTTCTCTATGGTAGTTTCTTACACATGAATCTCTTCTACATGCCTAAAAAACATAATTCTTCATGCAATTACATATCCAACAAAATTCCCACAAACCCCACTATGTCTATTTTCAACAATTAGCACTCAACCCTTTCTTGTTGTCCCAAAAACTCACTAGAAGGAGAACACTTTCTAGCAGAGGTTTTTAGTGTTACAAAATTTATAAAATTTTTCAAAACAAACTCCACTACAACCTCCTCTATTTGGTACATAGGTTTTAATGGATGTTCCATATAGCCAAAAAAATTCAAGGGGGTAGAAGTTATAGAGAAGGGTTTTTTTTTTCTGATGTTGTTCCTGTCAAAATGCACCTATGTAGTATTGAAAAACATGCATTGGCACGTTACTATAATAAAATTCACTGGAACATTAATATAATAAAAACTCCCCAGATCTTAATTTAATAAAAAAAATCCCTGGTGCGTTTATAACTATTGCTCAGTGGTTCCTCCTTTTTCATTATATACAGAGCACCAATGCTCTTATAATTACTCCACACTTGTTCCATGTTGTTTTCATATGACGCACATGTGTGATTTAAGGCTTGTTTTCCCCGATGCATGTAAGTTATAGTTAGCCCCAGTGTGATCATTTTATCCTAAGACCCAATGTGTTTAATATAGCATGCACCTAAGTGCTTTTGTAATTAGTGCGTAGTGGTATTTGTTTTACCATGTGCACATAAGGGTAGTGAAAATTCGAATATCCAAGGTGAGAGGCGAACACCATTATTTTTAGTATGTATCAGAGTGTATATTGTAGTGAAGGAACTGGTGCATAAATAATATTTATAATCTCAGTGTGTATAATAAACATAATGCACTCGTATGAAAATTATTTTTGGTGCCCCATATTATATTTCAAACATGAGCACTGTACAATTTTGAAATGATAAATATTATTATACATTATATTGTTTATGGAATGATGTTTTTTCTCAATAGTATGTACATATGCATTAGTATAATTAATATGTGTTTGTGCGTATGACACCTTAAAATGCACCGATGTCTATATTATGGCATGCACTCTCTAGTGAGTTCAAAATAATACATTACACTAATATGTATATAATTTAATTCATTTTGTTTTACAAATTTTCAATTAATTATTTCAAAATAAAATATTTTTTTATATTTATGTTATTGCAGATTGATATAATGAATACATTAATGCGTTATCCAACCAATTAAACCTATGTTATTTGTAATGATGTAAATTATCCACATATTAATTATTCAAGAACACAACTTTTTACAACATTCGACAATGCAATGAAATACGAAACCCATTTTATTATCTCTGAATAAGAGATTCATTGTCATACAAAAAGAGATAACATAAAGTTCCAATACAATAATCAAATTGAAACCAATTTGTAATTTTTACACTTATTGGTAACATGTCCCCATGCAATTGGGACAATATGTCGAGTACATTAAACAAAATCCCGGATTTTCAGAGACAAATATTCCAAAACATACAACTTGCAGTAACATTCAATTATATTGATTGGCATTCGTCAGTTGAACTGTTGAGATTGCTCGATCTACATGCATGCCTCATTTCTTCATCATTTGTAGGTGATATTGTACTTTGGTTTTTTAACATAATTTTTTCTTGATCATCTTGTTTTTTATATTATTCCCCTTCATCTTCCATCTATAAACATAGAAATAAATTGTAATAAGTATATCTACATTTATATATATTGTAGAATATACATTATTGCATAAATAAAAAACATACCATTGAACCAAGTATTTCCTAAAAAATAAAGATTCTTTCGAAGTCATGCTACATGCACACTCTCAAAATCTCCTCTAATGTATGCATTCCATACTTTGTTTCGTAGATGTTTAATATGACCTGACAAAGCATACTCGATATAATCAATATAAAGTTTTCTTGTTTTTTCATTAATTATAAAAAAAGGGAAGTTAAATAACATATCTACTTACAAATTGTTCAATTAAACTTTCATTCTTCAACATATACTCGCAACCCATACTTAACCCAATGTTTATCAATTCATGGGTTGGCTCCTCTTTGTATGTTAGCATCTAGTAGAAGATACCCATGGAGAAGTGTAAATTAATTATTTAAATATAAAGATCACAACAAACATGAAATCTTAAGAAAGTATAAAAACACAAATACTTACAAAGGTTTTGATCAACCCTTTTATTCCTCATCGTCTTATCTTATGTGATGAATGGATTCTATTTGTTTTTCTTTTCTGCAACAAATCTATTGAAAATTACCATTTCACGCGATACTTAAATTAGATGTACATAAAAGAATAACTAAATGATTACATAACTCTAATTCACATTATAGTTGGTATGGCTCCTCTTGCGACAAAATTATCTTCATTTCTTTTCAAATCTTCTTTTACACTTTTTTGGACATCCCTACTGACATGTCTTGGTTTTCCCCTTGTTTGTCCCTTGAAATTTTCAACATTTCCCTGAAAAAAAAAGATATAAACTATTATTTTTTTTAAAAAAATAAGATCTCGATGCATGTATTAAGATAATTTGGACTAGGGAATTAACAATATTATACACATCGGTGTGTCAAAAATACATATACACACCAATATAATATAACAATGTTGTTGTGAAATTGAAAACGTTTTACAATTTTTTGTATTCAGTCGGTGCTTTATGAATTAAGAAAATAATGGATTCCTAAGTACTATTTATTATGCATCGTTGAGCAATGAAAATATTTAAGAAATGGATATTTCCATATAAAATTAATAATTTTTTCATTTTAAACTCATCGGTGTGCTTTGTAAACAATGTTCCTCGATGTTTATTTAGGTAAAATACGCAATGTCGACCATGGAAATGTTTTTTTAATAATATTTGAATTAAAATAAAGCAACGTTTTTTACAAAAAAATATGTTTCGGTGCACTTACTATGTACAGAGCGCACCGATCACCATGAAGGAGTTTTTTAAAAACAAAACCAACAGTGACACTATGGTTTGGGATCAAATTCAATGAGTGGTTTCATTGCAGTGGATAAGAAACACCCATATATAAATAACCAAACCCTATAAAGAAATTGTTCTAAAAAAATATTCTTCTTATGAAATATAGAAGGAGAAAGAAAATGAACAATGAAAAAATTGTCAATTTTTAGATGCAACTCTATGTGACTAATTTCAGATATAAAAATTGCTTCCTAGTGATCGGACATTAAAACCTTAGTTGTTATCACTGAAAAAATTTATACTGAAATTATTGACTGAAAATATATGCAAAGGAAACAAAAAAATCAAAGATGAATGATCAATATACATGAGACATGATTTCAATTTTGTAATCTTGTTAACATTGTAAATCCAGAGGTCAAAACTAGTCCTGCCAACCAATACAATATCACCAAAATATTAGGAACATCGTGTTCTCCAAATTCATCAAAACTGAGAACAACCTTGTTCTCCATTAACCACACAAATAAGAAAATCAAACATGAACAATATCCCTGAGAATATCCTCTGCACAAGAATTTGATGTAGACCACTTGTACGACCTGCTGACATCACCTATCATCATGTATGGATTTGTACCTTCCGAGAGACATAGATACACGATTCACTAATTGACAACCATTATACATACAATGTTTTCTCCACTTCAAATCATGTATACCTGATACATGATTCATCCTTATGCAACTCACACATATATGCACGTCCTCCTCCTAAAATCCATGTATGGTATGAAAAATTCACTCCACATGTGCAACCTTCTTCACTCCTCTCTCTCTTGGGCTATCTTTTCCACCTTGGAGACTTCCCCTTTTTTAAGATCACCAAGCCTCCTAGCACAAGTGTAGACTCACTTATTCTAGCTCCATCATGTCTCGACACACTCTACATAATACGTAATGTCACAATGACCTCTCTCCTTTATATACAAGTCCTAGGGGTCAACATGGAATCCCTTCCACAATTCAACATCAAATTAGGATTTTCTTGTGGGTGTGAATCTCTAACATAGTCCTACAAATATCATTACCAAACCCATGAATTCCTTACTCAAATACAAGGGGGTATTCAACAAACCAAAAGTCTGATGTTGTGCCCACGACGATTTCCACATTCTCAACCCTAGGGTCATGTGAGAATACCTTACCGAAGCTACAAAAATCTACATTCCATCTTAGTGAGGGAGGAATTCCATCCTCCATCATCACTTGAAAGTAGCTTCATATCTTTTACTATATAATCTACCACATATACTCTCCAATCCATATGATTTGGTGCTCCCTCTGTCACCAAATAAAATACTTCTCTCTAGTCCTCCTGACTAGCTGCATCCTCGGTCAGTAAAGTAAATTCTATTGTATGACACAATCCCATCCTAGAATACTTCTTGCTCCTAGAATCCTCCTTCCTCTGAACCTCCTATCTTGCCATCATAACCCATGAAACCTACCTAACAATCTTGGAAGATGCCTCTCTCCTATGTTGATCCAACCCTACTAGATCTTGAGGGTTGGATCACTCTAATCCGATACTACTAGTGGGGTCACTTTCCTCACCACTCATGGAGCTAACTTCTCCCTCAATACCTCTCTTGACTCCAATCAAAACAACATTGTACCAGATCTACATACTGCATTCTTGACTCTCCTGCTAAAATCCATACACAAGTCTGAGCTAGTCTCTTTGAAAGTTTCAATCAACTCTCTATAACCTGTCATATGGATATATGCTCCACTATCCACCAACTAAGTCCCCCTACTAGAGATTATACCTTAAATGTCGAAGACCAACAAGATCTCCCTCTAGAACCTATCTGCAACCTCATCAATCTCTATTGTTTATTTTTGTTTCCTACTTCCCTTTCCCCTCCGGTGTGGACACTATAAAGAAATATGACCATAGTCATGAAAATCAAACCATATGTATCCTCCTTGGACACCAACCAAGTCTCCTCCTGAATACAATCAATCCATATAGTCTCAAACCTTGGAAACATCTCTCATGCATAGATCCCCTGTATAAAAGGTTCCCAAAACTTGGGAATACCATCTCAACATCCAATAACATCTTTCCATCCTAGGACAACACCGCATAGTTCTTCTCCTTAATCTCTGAGGATGAGAATAAAATCTTGACACCCATATAATATTTTACACTTGCAACACACCCCTTGAATCCATCTGGAATACCAATGCTCCAAATCCCTGTACTACATGTTTGGTCCTCCTACCAAGCACCTTGAACATACCTGAGTCAAAAAATCTGAAAATCATGAACAAATTATGTGCCCCTATCATGTGTCGATGGATATCACTATATAATAACCATGAAATCCTCCAATAAAAGCATTCTACTTCCCCAAGTCATGACCATCCAATGAAATTCTATCAAAGTTCATCATCCAAGTCACCAAAAACTCTCCATATCTACACATCCCACCATTGATCCTATGTCCTCATTTGTTGGCATAGGGGCAGACCTAGGGTTTAGCGCTACAACAGTGCACCAACAAAACCATAACTACCGACCCATTCGGAAACACCTGCAAAGCAAATGAAGTCTCACCCGAGGTAGAGGCAGGGGTGGTTGCAGGACTCTAGTGTCTGCAACCTTAGCTGGGACACAGATCTGTGACTGTAACACCTTAACAGGTCACTTAGCAGTCATAGTTCATCAATATCTAGTCTTAGTTTACAACGCAGTTAAACCCTACTTACAGAGCATTGTAGTATTTAACCAAATCTACTATATTCAAGTACCAAGAACATCCACATAGGCCAGATCTAGTATTCATATACACTATTAAGCACATAGCATTAACATATATATCTACCATTCATCTATATCAAAGCACTAAGCAAGTTAACATATAAACACATCAATACATCGCACAAAGCAGAGAAACATAGTATGTACATGGTTCACCCCCACCCTAGGGCTACATCCACCAACTCTTCATCTTCTTTATTATCTTCTTCAATCAATTACATGCACAGAGCCACAAAAACCCTACTCCACAGAGGACAAGAGATCTGCGTACCTCGCTAGATCCTCCTTCTCTAAGCTAGGTTACAACACTAAGCCTCTTCTCAATCTCTTACACTCACCTGCAATGAGCTCTGCAAGCCTCATACAGTATGCACAAAAGTAATCTTTACTCAACACTTATCACTTTTGATCACATAGATTGAACTCTAGCACTTAGCACACTTAGGCGCTCTTATTACATCACCTAGCTTTCTATTTATACATTACAACATCCGGTCTAAACATGGGTAAATCCATGGGTCGACATTCCCATAGCCGTTACATAAGACCAAAACCCAAAAATCCCTAAAAATGGGATGAGATCACACGATCTCTTCTTCGTCTTGCGCTTCACCTTCGAAAACCTGTTGAAGTCCCAAAAATAGGTCAAACATGACCAAGGATCCTCAAAACTTGGTCAAGGGCCAACAGGCCCCCAACAGTCACCTGTGACTCGTCCCGAGTCACTCTGATATGGATAATTCTGCCTCAAAAACCTCGAGCTTGTCTCAAGCTACTTCAACTTCTTACTGTGCCACAACCTCCTATTCAACAAACTCTTGGATAACAACTTCGTTGACAGGTCCCTCTAGGTACTTTTCTGCTGCAGTGATGAATTGCTCCAATTTTTCTCCTCGACCTTCAATCTCTGTGAATAGCTAGCAGGCCTAGTCCTGTATAGGTTGGAGCCTATGAGTCACTTCCATGGATTTGCTCTGAATGGTGTGGACCCACTCCTAGGTAGTGCACTGCTCTTGGGATCACTTCATCCTTTCAACAATTGACAGGGGCTTCAACTGCGCCTGTGTTGTTTCTGCTTGATACTTCACCTCTTGGAGTTGTGAGTCCAGTGTATTAAGTTCTGGATTCTCAGTGACTTGCTCATACATCTGGGCACTATGATCACTCAATTTCTTACATTCCATGGCGAGGCCCTTGATTCTTTCAACTGTGATTTAGGAAGTTGCTTGTCTTTGATCCCTTACATCCTGCGGAGTGTCGGGCACTGTGTGGAACTCTAAGTCTGCTATTTTTTGTTGTAGATGCTGGATAGCTTTTGCGAGATGCACTACTTGATGTGTGACTCGGTCCTCTGCCTGTGGTTCTAAGCCTGTTAGTGGGTGTCGGTCTAACAGTTATACTGTTCCCAGTGACTATATTTCTTCGCTATGGTGAAGTGCCATGTGACGTTGTTCTGATATCCCGTCGAAGTTACTGTTTTGTAAATTTTCCCTTTGCGAAGTTCCCTCTAGACCCTTCTGTAACTTTTCGATCTTTCCTCTCTTCTTGCTAAGCTTTCGAGCCTTATTTACGGTGAGATTCATGTCGTTATTCCTCTTTCCATTTTGATTCTTGTATTCTTTTGGCATAGTAAATTCATGTTGTTGAGATTCTTTCCTAAGATTCAAGGGTAATACTTCTTCTCTATCTGGGATAGGCACTTCAGTCTTCTACAAATCTTCTTGTGTTCTTGAAACTTTGACATCCAAGTCTCTGGTCCTAAGTAGCTTTGATCTGTTCTCTTGTTCTTCAATCAGTTGTGTGATCCTCCTAGTCATGCAATCTTTCAACTCTTGCTTCTTCTTCTCTAAGACTTCTTCATCCTTCCTTATGGCCTAATATCTTTCAATCCAAGGTTTTTCTAGTAACATAGAAAATGGGTTGTTGTTATCAGTAAAATTAAAAACCTCAAAATATTCCTCTATCAAATTTCCATTGGCATTTATAGATATCTGGGTGAGATTTTCACATAGGGTTATCATTTTTCCTCTAAATAATACTATTCCTCCCAATGAAGGAATCATAGCAGGCTCCCCTAAAAGTTCCTAAGTTCTTTCTGTCATGATATTCACTTGTGTTTCCTCATCCATAACACAGCCAATGTCGAAGTCTCATATTCTTTCTTCAATGCACTCTTTTTCTTTGAATATCTCTGATAAGCTGATAGGTTGGTGGTCATTCAAGGTTTCTTTCATCTATAGCAATACTTTCTCTGATTCTTTCTGGGGCTCTGTCATAATCTCAATTTATGGATCTACCTTAGGATTTTCTTGGTTCATATTCATTATTTCAACCTCAACAATCATTCTAGGGAAATCCAATACTTCATGGTCCATAGCTCTACAACAAATAAAACTATATTTTCTACCAATACATTCCTTAGAGAGATGTCCCAGTCTTCTGCAACTGTAACAAAGGGTTAATCCTCGTTTTATTTTAAATGATCCCCAACCTTTCATGTACTGTGCACTAGGATCATAGTAGATAACCTGCAAAAAATACTTTCTAGGATCCTGCATCCATTTGTTAGTCCAAACATTCTCTCTATGCATATGTATGACATATCTTTCACTATTTTAATTAGATCTACTCATATCAAATCTTCGTTCATCTATAAGTGCCCTAGTTTTCAAGCTAGGACAAATCTTATCAAACATACCTAGATCCATACTTTAGAAACAAAAATTTCCACTAATCTTATCTTCAAAAGAGCACAAAGCTTCTATATCTAAAACATTTCACTATTCTTACCTTTATCAGAGAACAGAGCTTGTAGATCTTACCTCTTTAAGAAAAAATTCTCACTTTTACCTTTCTCAGAGCACAAAGATTTCAAATCTTACCTCTTTTCTTCAGATCTGAACCTTCTTCTTGGCATAGAGCTTCACAGGTTGATTAGAATAATGTGCACTAAAGAAACAGATATATGCACAAAGCTTTCATAGTTTTAGGTCAGATATTCGCACAAAGCTTCTTCTTCCTCATTTCCCAACAATCACAGTTTCAGTCCCAAAAAAGGAACCATTTGTTGGCACAGGGGCATACCCAGGGTTTAATGCTACAACAACGCACCAACAAAACCATAACTACCGGACCTTTCGGAAACACCTACGAAGAATATGAAGTCTCACCCAAGGTAGAGGTAGGGGTGGTTGGAGGACTCCAGTGTTTCCAACCTTAGCTGGGACACAAATCTATGAATGTAACACCTTAACAGGGCACTTAGCAATTATAGTTCAACAATATCTAGTCTTAGTTTACAACATAGTTAAACCCTAATTATAGAGCATTGCAGTATTTAACCAAATATACTATATTCAAGCACCAAGCACATCCACATAGGCCAGATCTATTATTCATCCACACTATTAAGCACATAGCATTAACATATCTATCTACCATTCATCTATATCAAAGCATTAAGTAAGTTTAACATATAAACACATCAATACATCGCACAAAGCAGAGAAACATATCATGTACGTGGTTCAACCCCACCCTGGGGCTACGTCCACCAACTCTTCATTTTCTTTATTAGCTTCTTCAATCAGTTACATGCACAGAGCCACAAAAACCATACTCCGCAGAGGACAGGAGACCTACGCACCTCACTAGATCCTCCTTCCTTGGGGTAGATTACAACACTAAGCCTCTTATCAATCTCTTACACTCTCTTGTATTGATCTTTGCAACCCTCATACAATATGCACAAAGCAATCTCTACTCAACACTTAGCACTTTCGATCACATAGATCAAACTCTAGCACTTAGCACACTTAGGCGCTCTTCTTACATCACCTAGATTTCTATTTATACATTACAAAATCAAGACTAAAGACGGGTAAACCCATGGGATGACATTTCCATACCCATTACATAAAACCAAAACCCAAAAATCCCTAAAAAGGGGCCGAGATCCCGCAATCTATGCTTCATCTTGTACTCCTCCTTCGACAGCCTGTTGAAGTCCCAAAAATAGGTCAAACCTGACTAAGGATCCTCAAAACTTGGTCAAGGGTCAACATTATCTGAATAGTCTCAAGTTGTGGATGGAAACTCATTCGATTCCACTCTATACCTATGCAACTCATATCTACAATGTCCTCATCCTCCTGGGTCATATACCTCATACATCATCATACCTTGGAAATTTGCAACTCTCTGACCCAATGAAGACTCTATCTCATCAACCTGTGATAAACATAAAACTATATTTTCCATGCCAAAGAATTTGAGATGCACCCATTTCAACTCACTATTAAATGTCACTGGAAATCCATCCATAGGGTTGGAAATTTTCCACAATATACTATTGTGATCCAGGCTCTCCACCAATCCACTAGAACTCCCAACTTGCCACACTACTAAGTTGCAATAGCTCACAAATACTTTTCTGGATGGTTTTCTCCATGTATCAAAATAGATACCATCTAAATTGTTTCCACCTACAACCATCATTGTATCTCCCTCTTAGAGATAACTCCTTATCTCCCTTTAAGTTTTCACCTATGACCTACCCGAAACAAGAACAAGAACAAGAACAACACTCCTCCAGTGTTGTATCCAAATGAGTCTCAAGATGATCCCCTTCTCTTCAGATCCCAATCTTCGATACCATGCCCATTTTCACATGCAACTCTATGTGACTAATTTCATATCTGGAAATTTCTTCCTAGTGATCTAACAGTAAAACCATAGATTTTATCATTGAACAACTTTACACTGGAATTATTGACTGAAAACATATGCAGTGGAAACACAAATATCATTGATGAATCATCAATATACATGAGACACAATTTGAATTTTGTAATCCTGTTAACATCATAAATCCCAAGGGAAAAACCATCCCTCCCAGCCAATACAATATCACAAAAATATGAGGATAACCTTGTCCTCCAAAGTCACCAAAATTGAGAACAATCTTGTTCTCCAATAACCACACAAATAAAAAAACAAAACCTCAATAATAACCCTGGGAATATCCTCTGCACATGAATCTTCTATAGACCACCTGTATGACCTACCGATTTCACCTTCCATCTTGTATAGAAATGTACCTTCCCAGAAACTCAGATACATGATTCATCAACTGACAACCCATGGATATATGTTTTTTACTCCACTACAACTTGTGTATACCCTATACATGATTTGTCCTTCTACAACCCACATATATACACACTTTATCATCCTGCAAACCACATATGGTATGAAAAATTCACTCCACACATGCGACCTTCTTCAATCCTCTCTCTTGGGCCAGATTCACCACCTTCCAGACTTCCCCTTTGCTTAGATCACCAATCTTCCTAGCACAAGTGCAGACTCACTTATGCTAGCTCCTTCATGTATCCACACACTGTACATGATATATAATGTCACAATGACATGTATCCTTTATATACAAGTCCTAGGGGTCAACATGGAAGGCCCTCCATAAGTCAACATCAAATTGGGCTTTCCTTGTGGGTGTGAAGCCCCAATACAAGCCCACAAATCCCATCACCAAGCCCATGAAGCCCCTACTCAAATACAAGGGTTTTTTCACCAAATTGAAAGTGTGATGTGGTTCCCACGATGATTCCCACATGGCCAACGCTAGGTTTAGGTGAGAATTCTTGCTCAAATATACAAAAATAAACAGAAATTAGGGCTTCCAATGATGAAGGTAACTATGAAACCCTTTTTTTAATTTGGGAATGCATTAAAAATTGTTTGAATCAAATAAGAGAATGATCAATATGATTAATAGAATGAAATCATATACTCGAAATCTCTCCTCTACAGATTTCTAAGTGATCTACAATACTCCCCGTTGAATTTGGCTCTTAAAAAAAATCCACCCACTTGAAAATCTTTGTTGATAAGTATCTATTGCAAAAATATCCTCTCTAAAATTTGGCAAATAATAAAACAATGAATAGGGTTTTCCTTTATAAACACAAAAACTCAAATTCCCACTCATTTTTTCTTTATATATTTCAGTGCATTGATGATAAACACACACTATTTTTTTTCAAAAGTTAAATTTTCGGTGTAATCTATGGTGAGTAGTGCACTAGTGAAATATGTATAATGAACTGATTTGTTTTCATAATAAATTTCAAAGCATTGATGTTAAGCCCCTTTTTTTCTAACTTGCTTCAGTCAATACACTATACAATTTGAAACACATTGGTGCAAATTGTAATTAATAACGTTTTGGGGCAGCATGTAAGTAATAATACACCATAAGATAGTTAAATTTGCACAATGTGTTGGCACAGGGGCAGAACCAAGGCTCAATGCTTCAAGAGTGCACCAACAAAACCCTAACTACCGACCCTTTCGAGAACACCTGCGAAGAAGGCGAAGTCTCACCCGAGGTAGTGGTAGGGGTGGGGGGGTTACAGGACTCATATGTCTGTAACCAAGCTGGGACATAGATCTGTGATTATAATACTTAGGAACAACATGGATCAACCTATTAGTCTTACTCACATTGTAGATGAAACCCTAAGTACATATCGATGTAGTAACAATGACCAAATAAACATCGCACTTAGCATCATAAGCTAGATCTAGCACACTCAACATAAATAAAGCACTAAGAATTCATTGATCTATCTATAATATATAACAATAAATGCACTAAGTAGATTCACAACATAAACATCATAGCACAAAGAAAACCATCAACACATGATATACATGGTTCACCCCAGTGTGGTACTACGTCCACCAACTGCTTCTTCTTCTTTATTAGGCTTCAATCTCTTACATTTGTCTGCTCTTGTGCACTAAGCCACAGAGCCAAGCTTCGCATTGGACAGGTGATCTATGCACTAAGCACCAGATCCACCTTCCCAAAATCAGGTCGAGGCACAAATCCAACTCCTCTATCAAGCACAGAGCCTTACATACATGTTATGTTGCACAAAGCAACTCAGAACTAGTTGCCTCTTGCACTTAGCCAATTACACTCTCCTCAATAAGCTACTTCTACCTCACAATATTTAATTATTTATACTTTTACATTCACTTACAAAAGGCCTAATCATGTGTAAACCCATGGGCCAACATCCCAAAAACCCTAATACAAAACCCCTAATGAACCCCTTGCTGGGTCCACAAAACAAGTGAGATTCTGCAATCTCAGCTCTGCCTGGGTGCTCCATCTTTGACCAACCTGTCGAAGTCCAAAAAGTGGTCAAACCTGACCAATGTTTCCTCAAAACTTGGTTGAGTACCAACAAGCCCCCAATAATCACCCGTGACTCTTCCCGAGTCACTCATATCTAGGCAACGCTGCTTCAAAGGCCTCGAGCTTAGCTTGAGTTGCCTCTACTTGCTGCTTTACCTGAGCTCCTGCTCAGGTAACTCATGGATAATTTTCTCTGTAACAGGACCTTCTAGGCATTGTTTCACTGTCACAACTACTTGGTCCAGTTGTGAACCTTTTCCTTCGATCTCTTCAAACACCACACAGGCTTCATCCTGCACCGGTTGTAGCCTCTGTGTGAATTCCATTACTCTACCGTAGGTGGCAGTAATCTTCTACTGGGCCACATGTTATTCTTGTGCTCTCTTAATTCTCTCGATTGCTGTGAGTGACTTCATAAGAGCTTGAACTATCAGTTCTTGTTGTTTCACCTCTTGTAGCTGTGCTTCTAATTTCCTCAGCTTTGGATCTTCTACGAGGCATTCATAGGTCTGCGCACTCCTATTGCTCAATTGTTTGCATTCTGAGGCGAGGGCCCTGATACTTCCAACTGCACTCTTAGAGGCTTCATCCCTCTGGTCACACACTTCCTACAGAGTGCTTGGTACTACTTGGATCTCCAACTCTGTTACCCTTGCTTGAAGCTACTGGATGGCTTGAAGGATCTTCATCACTTGAACCTCGACTACCTCATGTTCCTCTTGTGCCAAGCCTTGCACAAAGCGAAGTTCTGTAGTCGCCACTTCTTTGACTACAGTCTGCTCTGCGAGCAAATGGTCCTTTTCTCTCTATATCTTTTCTTTTTCCTCCTCGAGCATCACCCGAAACTCATCCTTCTCATTTTCATACACGGTTACACAGTAACGGGAAACTTGTAGTTGCTCTAAGATCTCTTGTTTCTCTTTCTTTAGGGCTTATGTATCCTTTTCCTTCTCCTCTTGAACTCACTGAAGCCGAGCCTCTATTGCATCTTCTAATATTCTCAATTGGTCAGGCTCATCCCCCAATTCTACAATCTCTGATGAGGAAGGAGCAGTAGGTACTACGTGAATAACTTGAATAGCTTGTTGTTTCTCCTTCATCTCCTTCTCGACCTTTACATACAACTCTGATTTCTTTTCTCCATATCTCTAAAATATATCTTCAGATGCATCCTCTATCGCTTCGCAGACCAAGCTAATATCATCCTCTGTGAGCATAGCCTCTAGATGGGGCTTACTGGTGCGGGTCTTCTTTCTTGCCGAGGGTTTCTGCAGAGAAGCCTTCCTCTTCTTCTGTGTTTCTATCTCGGTAGTGGAATCCTTCGGCGGTGTATCTTTGCCTTCTCCTTGATTTTCTCCTTCTTCCCCTCCTACTTCTTCATTTACTTCGTCTCCTCCTCCTCTTGGGGGTGAGCCAGGTCCACTTTATTATGAGGTGTTTTTCTCCTCATCAGTCTCTATGTTCTGAGCTTCCTCCTTTTTCTTCTTCTTCTTCGCACATGTCTTTCCTGCATGCTCTAACTGGGTGACCAAGGGGCTTCGTATGATGTCAGGGTCAGAGAGTTTTTCATCATCAACAGGTGTATGGAATTCCTTCGACCATTTTTTCATGATCTGTTTCATATCTTCATCTGTCAACTTGTAATAGGATTGTAATTCTTCCTTTCATTCATCCCTGCGCGCAGTGATATAAGTAAAGTGCATATCTACGTAGAACTTAGATAGTGGTCTGAACTGGTGCAATGTACGTGGTGTCATGCATAGGAATGACTCAATGGAAACCTTTAGTTGTTGATAGTAGGCGTGGAACACTGAGTTCGACTGTCATTTCTTCAACATGTCATTTTCATACCATAAGGTTAAGAACTTCACGGCCAACGGTTTCGACGGTTCAATCTCTGGGAAGGTGGCTCCTTCTAGAATTTTTCAAGAGACAAATGCAATCAGCACGAGTAGCCAGCTGAAGTGGAACTCGTATCCCTGATCCCGCAC
>JASDQU010506334.1:30077-47440 GCA_032191745.1 Picea mariana | reverse complement strand
AGTTATTAATTAATTTTTAAAAATCTTATCTCATATTAGAATATTATCTCATATTGCAAGTGTGCACAAGGAGAAATCTTGGACTTCAAGGAGAACAATATCAGAGGAATATAATCACAGAGTTGTTGAACACTCTATAGGAAAAACTCAACAAGGTGTGCTTTGAGTGAGAGGATGCAAGGGGGGTATTAGAATCCTTTGAAGGGAGCAGAAGGGCTAAGACCCTTAGGAGAATGAGTAAATAAAAAATCTTAGAAGAGATAGAGAAAGGAGTGTGTAGGATATGGACTTAGTCTAAGCCAAAAATCTCAAGAGGAGAAGAACAAGTCAAGACCCAAGCATTTGGGCTTGCAACAGAAGGTTCAGAGGTCGAAACCTTTGAACACTTAAAAATTTTCCCAATCTCAAAAGAATGAAGAAGCTCAAGAGGAGGAGAAACAACTTCATTACATTAGTTGTGGGAAGAAATATGGACCGTTGAATCCATTTCCAGACAACCAAGGGAGGGCATTGAGGAATAAATGGATCCGAGTCGTAGGATCTGAGCGTAGAGGATAAAAAGTAGTCCAATCAAGGTAAATTGCATGGGCCTTAAGTCCTTTGAAAGTGCATAGGATAACATGATAACTAATGTCGTGAAGACCCGAAGCAGACATGGACCATCCATATTCCAGGAGGATAGGTGGTGGAGGATCTGAGACTTTGGAGAAAAAGTACTTCAGGAGTTATCAGACAAGAAGAAAGAGGAATCATCGAAGAGCCGAATGCCAAAATAGATCTAGGTCATTGTTCATCAAGAGACATGTGTTGACAGATATGAGACTTCGGGGGAAGTCATTTCGGAGGATTTCAAGTGTGGAGTGTGAAAAGCTCTCAAAGCCCCAGAGACCAAAGTAGATCGCAACCTTTCATTAAAGAGAACATGTGGCAAGCAATCCAAAAGTTTGAAGGCTTAATGCTCTGAAATGAAGTTGACGTGAGCATAGAATATATGGACTATCAGATCCAGAGGGACACATGGCAAGAATCCATCATCTTTGAGTGAAATCACTCCAGGAGGAATGAGTGTGCAGGAGTTTGAAACCCTCGAAGCCCGAATAGTCAAAGAATATATGGACCATCAGATCCAAAGGGACACGTGGTGGAAATCCATAAGTTTTGGGTGAAAGTGTTCTGAGAGAAAGTGAGCGTAAAGTTCAACCTTTCGAAGGCTGAAGTCCCAAAGTGGACCAAATATGTCAATTTGAAGGGAGGGCATGCATCCATAGATTGTGTAGATCTGGGAGTGCATGCGAAAGGAGGAATATCTCATTCGTCGATCAAGAACGATCGCCGCCGAGATCACAGGATAGATTTTAGCACTGGATTGTGGGGACAGGAAGTGCTCGAACTTTTAAAATATTAGAGAGGATAGTAATTGAAACCACGATATTGCCAAAGGGACGCGTGGCAGCTGGCAGTGGATTGCATGGAGAAAAAAGGTATGGTCTCAAACCAGTTTTGTCTTCCCCACAATCTTGTTCTTACGTGAGGTCATGGCCCTAGGTCACATCTAGGAACAGGCCTAGTAGAAGGAGCTAGTGCCCGTGAATTAAAAAGTGCGAAGAGTGTTAGAGGAAAGGCTTAGAGGTTCCATAGGACCTATGCCTAAGGAGAAAAGGGGGATTGTACAAGTTTATTTTGATTCAAGAAGGAGCCCAAAGAGTTGATACGACACCTTGATTTGAACGATCTTAGACCAGGAGATCGCAGAACGCCTAGGAGGGGAGGGGGGTTTGCATCACTAAAGTAAGATAAAAAGGCTTAGGGTCACCAAAAACGACTATAATGACTACAAAAGACCCACAACAGTTATAGGGGATATTTAGATTGTGGAATAGGATATGGATTCTATTCGCATATTAATTTTCATAGGATATTTGTGCTCGAGTTTTGGTTTGCTAATCTTGCAGGGTAGTATAGGAGCCATATTTGAATTCCTGTAAACATCTTCGCTCATATCCATAGTCTGATTATTATGTTTAGTCATAGGCTTTGAAAGTCACAGTCCTGAAATCACCCATCCTCTGTGTATGCATTGCACTATGTAGAGGAGTTGCTCAAACCTTTCTGATTATCCTTCTCTTCTTTTCATCGTGTACGAAGAGTTAGTTCAGAATTACTTCCTCATAGTCTACACTCTAAAAACCTGTGTGAGCCTAAAAGAAAATTTCTCATAGCCAAGTTCATTTTATAAGCACTATTAATTTGGAGGGCCATCCTTGTGCTTTTGAGACTTAAATTGAATTTTTATGGTCAACATCATCCCTTACAGCCTCTTAAGAACCCTCTTTCTGAGTCATGGAGACCCCTCAGTCAAAGAAAGCACACAATGGTGGCAAGATAGTTTGAATAGAACCTGTGGAGATGTGCCTTTTTGACACAGAACCCATGGCAATGCAAATGTTTCGAAGAGAAGGATGCCTCTCTTTTTTCCATAACATGCAGAGAGGCCACTCAGAAGTAGAAAAACAATTTGCACAAAATTTGGATGGCAAGAAAAGCAGAGTTGGAGATTTGGAATTTGAGATGACTAAAGCCTCCATCTCAGCTGCAATAGGGATTCCCATTTCAGGAGAAAATTGGTTCAAGGGCATGGTATTGAGTTCACCTTTCGTTAAAGATATTTTCAAGCCTGAATACCAAGCCAATGATTTATCTAAGAATGTTTCAAGGAATCAGTTGATTGACTAGTTTGATAGAATATTGAAAATCATACAGATATATTTTAGTTGTGAAGGGAGATTTAACACCCTGTACCATTACCACATAAGGTTGTTGTTGCATTTTATTGGTAAGGTTTAGATGAATATTCCATATTACCTGCTAAGAAGTATAGGTAAAATGGAAGCTAGGGGGCAAGACAAATCCAAGGATGTTGACTCCATCCTTTTCCACTCTGGACTTATCAAGATGCTTGTCTCTGAAGAGATGGGAAAGAAAGAGATCTCCTGGGAGAATTTTTTCGTCTGTTCTCACTTTAAGCTAGACCCAACACCTACCCCCCAATCAAAAATTGCAGGATCTCTATCACCTACCAATACTAAAATAGGGATCAACAAGAAGAGAAAGGTTAGAGCCCTTATTTCAGAGATCAGTAAGCAGGTCGGAGAAGATGAGGAGGAGGTATGTCCTTCCCCACATAGAAATTTCTCACCACCACCTCCACCAGGGTTAGAAGAAGTTCCATACTCTACCAAGGTAACATCAAAAAAAGGGAAGAAGCTTCTCTTTCCCTCTCCTTCTCTAACAGCTAAAATCAAAGCTAAAATACCTTTCACTGGGTCATCAATTTCTAAGGGGGATTTCAAAGGACAACCTTTACAAGAAACCCTTGTACATAAAATCAATGGTAAAGGCACCAAAATACCTTTGGAGAGGGAAGATGAAATCCCTGTGAAGGATTGTAAAAATTCTATGAAAAATAAAGAAAAGGTTGTTCTGCAAGAGAAGAAGCATAAAGGAAAAGCTTTTGAGAATACTGATGAAACATGCAAGGAAAATCTTGTACAGATAGAATAAAAGGATGGGAAGAAAAGTTCTGAGACTGCACATGTCCCCAACTCTCTTAGCAGCCAGACCTACAAAATACTTATTAAGAAGCTTAGGGATGCAAGGAGAGAAATAGCTCATCTCAAAGCATAAGACATGGTCCACTTGGCTTAGATGAATGAGATCATGAATGTTTACAACCATACCCTAGACTTGGCAAGGTTCGTAGTGAGAAAGGCTCTACCTATTCGTAAATAGCTGAAGAATATTTACAAACAAAACAGGGGTTTCGAGCCTCAGAACAGGAAGCTAAAGGCATAACTAAATCATTTACAAGATGAATTAACCAAAAAGAATTTATAGGTGTTGGTTAAGCCTTCCATTGAAGATGACAAAACAATAGCTAAGGAGAGCACAACTATACTGAAGCAGCCGACCAGTGCTAAGAAGAAGAAGTCTACTGTGTTAGTTGAAGACACTCTTTCCACCAAGAAGTGTGTGAGGCTAAGTGTTAAAATGACAAAATAGCTTGTAGTGGTAAACCCCATTTTTTAAATTTGTTCCTTTTTGGGAATGTTAACTGATATGCACATATTATGGTTTTCCACCTATACAGGCTTCTAGGTGTTTAGCTATATGAATTTTGGAATTTTTTCCAAATACTAGTTTCTCTCAGTGCTAAAAGCACCTAAGTAAATTGATTTTTCATCATGGAAGGACACAAACAACTCTACACACGTTCATGAGTCAAAGACGTTGCATTTTGGCTTAGCTACCCAAACCCTTATGCAGACACAACGTAGGTGTCGCTGTGTAATATTTTACAGAATGTAGAATTGTTACACAGGCGCTACCCACAGGCGTTGCATAATATCTTATAGAGAGCAGGTTTACACACAGACGCTACTCAATTTTGCAACAGAGGACAAATGTATCTGCATACATGTAACACGTGGGCTCTACCTTCTCTCCTTTTTCCATTCTAGGGGGCGCTACACAAAATTTCTACCCAAGGGAGTAGCCAAGACTAAGCCAACAATTTTGGATAAGTTAATAATGGATTAAATGACAGAAGTAGCACTTGGCAAGTAGAGGAAAACTACAATATCCAAAGGTACACATGGAAACACAAGGGTTGAGCAGCAAAAGAGGATCAAAGAAGTTAGAAGCATGATTGGGTTAAGTCACCAACACTTCCCTGTTCTATAGCATAGGCTGTTATCTTAGTTGTTAGAATAAATAAATGTTCTAAGATTTTTAAGGAAAAGAGGCCATCTCGTACCTCCAGTTGTTGCCTCCCTTTCTTGTTATAAATAGATAGGTAAATTGCTTTAGTGGGTTCGGATGGTAGAGGAAGGCTTCAAAGAAACTGTAATATTTTGATAAAGTGGTTGTGATCTATTATGTACTGGACTTAAGAATTTTTTACTAATAGAAATCATCTCTTATTTCAGACTATTTGCTTCTAATGCTAAATGTTGATATTCGAATGCTTCATATGGATGACTCTGGTAATGATTTGATGGATGTTCGATCATTTTATTGTCATGGTGCTTATTTAGCTCCTTAGTTTCTAATTTCAACAAGATTTTTTTTTTAGAAAATTTCTTCCTTGGGGATTTTGCAGACCTGATGTTTGTAGTATCTCTTACATTCTTCTCATTCAAGTCTTCCTTCTATCCATATTTACTCCCTAACTACTGGTTGAAACTAGCCAAGACCTTATTTGTTGTTACATGTTATCCCTGTTTCTGAATGAGGATATTATCATTCCAATTTTTTTCCATTTGACCTTTCAAAAAACACTCATACTTTCACATATCATCTGATGGGTACTGGGCTTACTTTCCTTGCAATAAGAAAGTGACTCCTAGTGATAAAATTTTTGGTGCCATTGTCGGGGAACAATTTGAATACTTTTCCCTAGGATAGAACAACAATTCTCACTAGCTCTCAAGGTGCATTGGGACTTAGTATTTTGAAGATTGCATCTTGCACCTAGCGACTCCATTGATTCATCTCTAGCGCCTAAAGGCAGACATACGAGATCAAATCCAAAGTTACCTTTGGTTTCACCTATGGCTGACCCAGAAAAGATAATCAAGAACGAAAAAGATTCTAAAAAAGGTTTTTCTACTAATACTACAAGTGCTTCTAGTTATTTGCTTGATTCCACTCTTAATACTCCAACTGTTTTATCAAGTAAGCTTCCTTTATCTTCTACTAAAGTATCTAAAAATATAGATTTTGAAGAGTTTCCTGTTAAATACTCTACCTTTGAAACTAAATTGAAATAGGAAAACATTGATATATTCTCCTCCCCTAATATTGAGAGGTGTTTTAGTCTTGATAGTTTTGAATATTTCCCTACATTAGGTTTCGCTACACCTCTCTCTGTTAAAATTTTAGTTTCTCAAGAAGTAGGAGCTTCATCTCCTTCTGAGACCTTACCATCCTCTTCCAAGACTCCATATGTTGTTGTGAAGACTAAAATCTCCTCTTTGTCCTTTTCTCTTTCTCCTAATCTACACACAACCAGATCTCTTTCTCTTGCTTGTTCACCTAGAATCCAAAATCAAATGGAAGTTGTTAACCCCCCTGCAAATAGGATGGATGCCATAGTGGCTGCAAGATATGCCCCTCCAATCTTGCCTCAACTGATGAATGTTTTTCCTCCTGGAGATTATTTGGAATACATGCCCAAGTTTACAAGAGAAGAAGATATAATAGTTGAGGAACATCTTGTTGCTTTCTATAGCTATGCAGATAACCAAAATATTGAAAATGAAGATTTTTGGATGAGAGTTTTCATCCAAAGCCTTTTTGGTGAAGCTAGGAAGTGGTTTAGGTGTCTTTCCCCTGGATCCATTACGGGTATTGAGGCATTGGATGAAGCCTTCTTGAGGCACTGGGGTGACAAAAAGGATTTTCTATATTATATCATTGAATTTGGATCTTTGAAAAGGAAAGAAGGAGAGTCTATCTCTGACTTTTCTAAAAGGTTTAACAAAATGTACAAGAATATCTCTGATGAGATAAAACCCACCGAAGCCATGGAAGAAATCAGTTATGCCAGTTCTTTTGACTCCGAGTTCTGCCTTCTATTGAGAGAGAGAAGGTCATCTTCCTTAGTTCAGATGCAAGATGTTTCCTTAGAGGTAGAATACAACATAATTGCTTCAGATAAGCTCAGGGGGAAATCTGACAAAGATAGGAGGAAAAACAGAGATGAATCTTCCACTTTTAAATCTCTTGTTGTTCATTCACAGGTAGATGAGTTGACAAAATTAGTAAAGTCTCTTTCTACTAAGATTGAGAAGTTAAAATCAGAAGGAAGACAACCATATAGAAATGCTCAGAACACTGAAAATAGAGATAATTTCCTAAGACTGAAAAATGCTCCCCAAATCCTTCCTAGAGATCCGAGAAACAAAGAGAGAGATGATCAAAGGATTCAAGCTCCTTTTCAGAGTAATCTCGTTGCTGATGAAGAAGAAGAGAAGGTTGAGGTTGATCATGATATTCACTATTTAGGTGATTCATCCCCATCCCCACACTTGACTCAATCCTCTTATGAGCAATATTTAATGGATATTCAAATCAATGACTTAAGAAAGGGAGAACAAACGAAGGAAAATGCTAGTAGATATAATATGATATCTAAGAAGAATGAAGAAAAAAGTGCTTCCCTTAATCAACCTGTTTAGAAAGAAAATTCTTCCAAGACTCTGACAGTGAAAAGAAAGGAAAAAGATTCTCAAAACCCATAACTTCTGATCATAAATCCTCCTCTTGAAACCAAGGGGATTCTTAAGCCTTCCCCCTCCTTTAGTTTTGAGAATGAGATCCAGAAAATTAAGATCCCTGTACCATTTTTGGAATTAATAAAAAATGAAGAATTTAAAAAATATCTGACCAAAATGTTACAACTCGATGCCTCTCCTAATTCCATTTGATTCAATAGCTCTGCAATATGAAAAACCAGTTGTGATTTTAAGCCCTTTGATAGAATATAGAGATGACTCATCCCCTCCCCTCTATACTTCTCTCAATATTCATGACAAGGTGCTACATAACTATCTTTTCAATTCAAGGGCCTCCCATAATCTTATGCCAAAATCTGTTATGGATGAATTTGGACTAGAAATCACCAAAACCTACCATGACTTATATTCTTTCGACTCTAGGAAAGAAAAATGTTTGGGGCTCATTAAGGATATGGTTGTGACTCTATTTCAGCTGCCCATGAAAAGTATACTTATGGATGTTGTGGTGGTTGAAGTTCCTCCCAAGTTTGGCATGCTCTTGTCAAGGTCTTGCATAAAAATATTTGGAGGAACCTTGCAGATGGATCACTCATATGAAACTATCCCGGTGTTTGATGGGGAGCATAGAAGACTTTACAAAGAAGCCCAGTTGGCTTACATTATTAGTGATGAAGCAAACCCTCCTAATCATCTTGTTTTTTCTCTTGATACCGATTTGGGGTCCAGCATTTTGCAGCTCACCGATGCTCGTGAAACTCCTCTTGAAATAAGAAAAAAGTATGCTACCTTGTATAAAGAACCTCCTCTAACCAATTATGTTTGGAATATGTTCTTTGATGGAGCCTCTTCTAAGGAAGGTGTCGGTGCTAGAGTGGTCTTTTTCTCACCATCTCAGGAAACCATATCTTTTTCATACAAACTATAATTTAAAACTACCAACAATGTGTCAGAGTATGAAGCTCTTATTTTGGGCTTGAGAGATGTAAAGGATATGGGGATTAAAAAATTGTCAGTATTTGGAGATGCTGAATTGATAGTCCATCAGACCAAAAATCTTTGCCAAACTAAGCACCCTAGGCTTAGATCTTATAGAAATGAAGTATTGGACCTAGTGGAGTTTTTTTTCTCTGAGTATGACATCTCTTTTATTCCACGAGAAGAGAACTCTGTGGCTGATTCTTTGGCTGTATCAGCAAGCCATTTTAGGATACCCATACCGCCAAAACTCAAGTATGATGTAGAAGTCAAATACAGGCCTTCTATACCAGACAATGTCAAATATTGGAAGGTGTTTGAAGATGTTTTATAACTCAAAAAATTTCTTGAGTCTATTGATGAATTTGTTGCATTACACATTGATTAGGATCTTGATTATGAAATTACTCCATATGTTGATGTTTTCCTTAACAAAATTGTTAATCATCATATCATGCATCTACCTAGCAACCCGATTCCAAAAGTACTAGTTCCTTTGGAAAAATTATTTGATGAAAATGATGTGGCAGTAAAAGGGAAAGTGTCTACTAATGATGCTCATATAACTGAGTGCAATTTGGGAACAGAGAAGGATCCAAAATATGTCAAGTTTTCAAGCAACCTATCAAGAGAGAAAAGGGCTAAATATGTCAAATTGTTGAAGGAGTTTGCTGATGTATTCGCATGGACTTACAAAGATATCTGAACTTATGACACAAGCATTATAGAGCACAAGATTCCATTAAAATAAGAGACTAAGCACTTCAGGAAAAAGTTGAGGCAAATCAATCCTATGTTACTGCCTGTCATGGAGAAGGAGGTAAAAAATCTTTTAGATGAAAAAAATATTGATCCTTTGATATATTCCAAATGGGTGGCTAATTTGGTCCCCATGAGGAAAAAAAATGGAGAAATAAGACTCTGTGTCAATTTCTGGAATCTGAACAGAAGTTCTAAAAAGGATAATTACCTTTTTCCAAGATGGAGCATATATTACAGAGGGTGACAGGTGTGGCCCAAATGTCTATGGTTGATGGTTTTTATGGCTACAACCAGATTTTTGTTTTGCTAGAGGATAGAGAGAAGACAACTTTTACCACTTATTTGGGTACATTCATGTACGCCAAGATGCCCTTTGGTTTGATGAACGTGGGGGCGACCTTTCAGCAAGCTATGGACATCGCATTTATTGGGGAGAAGGATAAGTTTATTTTTATCTATTTAGATGACATAACCGTGTTCTCTCAATCTCATGAAGAGCACTATGATCATTTAAGAGAGGTATTCTTAAAATGTAGAAAATTTGGCCTCTCTTTGAATCTGAAAAAGGCATTGTTCACCATCAAAGAAGGAAAATTATTGGGGCATGTCGTGTAAACTGAAGGAGTGAGGATTGATTCTAGCAAGGTTGAAGCCATACTAACCTTAGCACTACCTAGATCTAAAAAGGAAGTTCAATCTTTTCTAGGAAAGGTTAATTTCTTAAGAAGGTTTTTGTCAAATTTTGTTCAGTTGCTCAAGTATATCACATCCATGTTGAGGAAAGATAATGAAATCAGGTGGAATGTTGAGGATCATAGTTCTTTTGATCAAATAAATAAAGATTTGACGGAAGCCACGGTCCTATTCATCCCAGACTACTCCAAGGACTTTGTTATTTTTTCTTTTGCCTCTTTTGATACAGTAGCAACAATTTTGTTACAGAATAACTCTGAAGGCTTAGAGCAGCCCATTTATTTTTTCATTCGGGCTTTGAGGGATGCATAATTAAAATATGACATTATGGATAAGAAATCCTATGCATTGGTTAAAAATCTTAAGTACTTTAGAGTTTATGTGTTGCATTCAAGTGTTATTGCTTATGTTCCATCAGGTGCTGTAAAACAAATTCTTATTCAGCCTGATATTGACAGAAAATGCAACAAATGGATTGCTAAGATCCTTGATTTTGATTTAGAATTCAGGCCTACCAAATCGGCCAAGTGCCAGGGTTTAGCCAAGTTGTTGGATGAATCAAATTGCTTAGTGTTGGGAGTAAATTTCATTGGCTTATGTTTAGAAAAGAAACAGATTGAATTAAACCATAGAGGTTCTCAGGCCAGCCCTGCATTGGAAAATTGCAGTTGGTACAAGGACATTATATTTTTCTTCCAGAATATACAACCTCCAAGTGATATGGAAAAGAAAAAGGGGAGAGCATTAAAACTCAAATCGATAAAGTATTGCTTGGTTGATCAAATTTTGTATTGGAAGGATCCATTGGGAGTGCTATTGAGATGCATAGACCTGCAGGAGGCCCAAAGGATTATGTTTTATTTTCATGATAGTTTTTGTGGGGGGCATCATTTTCGGAGGACTATTGCCTACAAGATTCTCAGGGCTAGGTATTTTTGGCCTAGTCTATTCATAGATGTTTGTGCTAAGATCAAAGCATGTGTTAAATGTCAAAATTTTTCTAGAAAGCAGCAGCTTAAGTCTTTTCCATTAAAACCCATAGCAATTTCAGGACCTTTTCAACAATGGGGCTTAGATTTTATCAGGGAAATTCATCTCACTTCCAGTGGCCAACATAGATGGATATTGACTACCACAGATTACTTTGCTAAGTGGATAGAGGCTATTCCTACCAGGAATTCTTCTCACAAGGTGATCATTGGATTCCTTGAAGAAATTATAGCAAGGTTTGGTTGTCTGAATAGAATTGTTACTGACAATGCTGCATCCTTCAAGGATGAGCCATTGATTCAGTTCTGTGAACAATATGGGATCACATTGATTCATTCAACCCCTTATTACCCACAGGGAAATAGGCTTGCAAAATCCTCAAACAAAAGACTTATAAACATTATTAAGAAGTTGTTGGAGGATAAAAAAAATGCATGTGATTCAAAACTCAAGTTTTCTTTGTGGGATGACAGAGTGACAACAAAGAGGGCCTTGGACATTTTTCCTTTCCAGTTGGTATATGGAGTTCAGGCCATTTTTCCCTCTCAACTCGCCTTTGTTGTGGAAAAATTCCTCCAAGATTATCAAGGGGAGCCGGATGATATGATCAGGAGGATTCAACAACTCGTTGAAGTGCATCAGACTTGGGAGAAACTGGTAGATAAGGCATATGATCATCAACTGAAGATCAATCAGGCATTCGACAAGAATGTGAAAAAAGAGGATTTCCAATTGGGCGATCTCGTGCTCAAGTGGGATGCACTGAGGCAGGATAAAGGGAAGCATGGTAAATTCAAATCTTTATGGATTGGTCCTTTCAAAATCTCTGAGGTATTCCCTAATAACACTTTCAAGTTGCAGAATATGGAGAATGAAGAGGTTTTTGGTGGCCCTATAAATGGGCATTTCCTAAATAAGTACTTTTCTTAAGCCGGGAGTGGCTCTTTACATCATTGTAAATATCATTCTCTTTTATTTTTGTGATCCAATAGCCGACCCCATAGCCATAGGATAAGGCACTGAATCTACTCATTCTTGGTAGCCCACAGGGGACATTCCATCCCCTGTGGAGCCAATGTCATCACATTAACTCGCCTTGGGTCTCTGAGTTTGTTTTTGTTTAAAAATAAAAATTAAAAAAAAACACTTAGATTCTTATTTTCTCTTTAAAATAAATTTCTCATCCTTTAAATGCTATTTATGATAGGACCCCTTAGGATGAATAAACCTTTGAGTCATATCTCATGTGTTGACCCCCAATTCAATTTTGTGTCCTTAAGCCCTTATGAGCTCATGGTCTATTCTTTATGTCCCCTCTCGTGATTCATCCCTAGGTTGATACCTCCCATGACCAAGATGATGTGACACACCTCTCTCATCACTCATGACTTCACATGCATACCTCATCATCACCACTCGCCTGTCCATTCATTTTTTATTTGGAGAACACTTCCCACTCAGTAGGCATTTCCATAGAGCCTCTCACAATTATCATGCACCCACTCCAAGTCATGATTACCACGAATGATACCTTAACCCTTGTTTTCAGAGTCTGATGTCAGTTGAAATGTTTTCAAAAGATATTTCATTTATGATCCTTGGTAACAATTTCTAAATTTGAAAGTTCAATAGTGATGCACTGCGTAAGTTTGCCAGTTCAGATCAGACGATGGCATGCCCACTAAATCCGATGTTGTGAGAGATTTCAGGGCTGAAGTTTCTTCAATCTCATTCTAAGTTCGCACTGAGCAGCTCAAAAGTTGTCGACTTCACAGGTATCATGTGAAACCTCCTTCACAAATTAATTTTTATAGGAGATTTGTGCTCGAGTTTTGGTTTTCTAAGCTTGCAAGGTAGTATGGGATCCATATTTACATTCCTGTAAACATCTTCGCTCATATTCATAGTTTGATTATTGTGTTTAGTTATATCCTCTAAAAGTCATAGGCCTGAAATATCCCACCCTTTGTGTATGTGTTGCACTATGTAGAGACATTACTCAAACCTCTCTGATTATCCTTTGCTTCTTTTCATCCTATACGAAGAGTCAGTTCAGAATTACATCCTCATAGTCTACACTCTGAAAACCTGTATGAGCCTGAAAGTCCATTTCTCATAGCCAAGTTCTTTTTGCTATTGAGAGTTAAATTAAATTTTTTTGGTCAATCACATCCCTTACAGCCTCTTAATAACCCTCTTTTTGAGTCATCGAGACCCCTCAATTGAAGAAAGCACACAAAGATGGCAAGATAGTTCAAACATAAGATGTGGACATGCACCTTTTTGACATAGAACCCATGGTAAGAGAAATGTTTCGAAGATAAGGATGCCTCTCTTTCTGCCTGAACATGCAGAGAGGCCACTCAGAAGTATCAAAACATTTTTCAATAAATTTTGATGGCAAGAAAAACAGAGTTGGATATTTAGAATTTGAGGTGACTGAAGCCTCCATCTTAGCTGCAACAGGGATTCCCATTTCAGGAGAAAATTTGTTCAAGGCCATGGTATTGATTTCACCTTTTATTAAAGATATTTTCAAGCCTAAATACCAAGCCAATGACTTATTTAAGAATGTGTCAAGGAATCAATTGATTGACCAGTTTCACAGAATGTTGAAAATCATAAAGAGATATTTTAGTTGTGAAGGGAGATTTAACACTCTGTACCATTACCACATAAGGTCGTTGTTTCATTTTACTTGTAAGGTTAAGATGAATATTCCATATTACCTGCTGAAAAGTATAGGTAAAATGGCAGATAAGGTGCAAGCCAAATCCAAGAATGTGGACTCCATCTTTTTCCACATTGGACTTATCAGGATGCTTATCTCTGAAGAGTTGGGAAAGAAAGAGATCTCTTGTGAGAATTTTTTTGTCTCTTCTCACTTTAAGCTAGACCCAACACCTACCCCCCAATCACAAATTGTAGTCTTTTCATTACCTACCAATACTAAAATAGGGATTAATAAGAAGAGAAAGGTCAGAGCCCCTATTTTAGATATTAATAAGCAGGTCAGAGAAGATGAGGAGGAGGTCTATCCTTCCCCACACACAGATTTCTCACCACCACCTCCAACAAGGTTAGAAGAAGTTCCATATTCTACCACGGTGACATCAAATCAAGGGTAAAGGTACCAAAAGATCTTTGGAGAGGGAAGATGAAATCCCTGTGAAGGATTGTAAAAAACCTATGAAAAATAAAGAAAAGGTTGTTGTGCAAGAGAAGAAGCATAAACGAATATTTTTTTAGAATACTGGTGAAACATGCAAGGAAACTCTTGTACAGATGGAAGAAAGGGACAAGAAGAAGTGTGTTGATACTGCACATGTCCCAAACCCCCTGGGCATCCAAACCTACAAAAGACTTATTAGGCATCTTAAGGATGCAAGGAGAGAAATAGCTTATCTCAAAGAATAACACATGGTCCACTTGGCTTAGATAAATGAGCTCATGACTGGATACAACCATACCCTAGACTTGGAAAGGTTCAAAGCAAGAAAGGATCTACCTCTTCGTAAATAGCTGAAGAATCTTTACATACAAAACAAGGGTTTCCAGGCTCATAACTGGAAGCTAAAAAAAGAACTGAAGCATTTCCAAGATGAAGTAACCGAAAAGAATTTACAGGTTTTGGTTGAGGCTACCATTGAATATGACAAAATAGTAGCGAAGGAGAGCACAACTATATGGAAGAAGCCTACCAGTGCTAAGAAGAAGAAGTCTATTGAGTTAGTTGAAGACACTCTTTCCACTAGGAAGTGTGTGAGGCTAAGTGTTGAAATGACAAAGTAGTTGGTAGTGGTAAAACCCATTTTTAAAATTTGTTCCTTCTTGGGAAGGTTAACTGATATGCACATATTAAGTTTTTCCACCTATACAGGCTTCTAGGTGTTTAGCTATATGAAATTTGGAATTTTTTCCAAATACTATTTTCACTCAGTGGTAAAATCACCTAAGTAAATTGATTTTTCATCATGGAAGGACAAAAACATATCTACGCACATTCAGGAGTCAAAGACACTGCATTTCTGCTTAGATACCCAAACCCTTATGCAAACACAGTGTAGGTGGCTCTGCATAATATTTTACAGAATGAAGAATTGTTACACAGGCGCTACCCACAGGCATTGCGTAATATCTTACAGACAATAGGTTTACACATAGGTGCTACTCAATTTTGCAAGAGAGGACAAATGTAGCCGCAGACATGCAACACAGGGATGCTACCCACGCGTGTTACCTTCTCTCCTTGTTCTACTCTAGGGGGTGCTACACAGAATTGATATCGAAGGGAGTATCCAGGACTAAGCCAACAATTTTGGATAGGTTAATAATGTATTAAATGATAGAAGTAGTAGTCGGCGTTCAGAGGACAACTGCAAGATCCAAAGGGACACATGGAAAAATAGGAGTTGAGCAGGAAAAAAGCGTCAAAGCAGTTAGAAGCATGATTGGGTTTAGTCACCAACACTTCCCTGTTTTATAGCATAGGTTGTTATATTAGTTGTTAGAATAAATAAATGTTCTGATATTTTTAAAGAAAAGAGGCCAACTCGTACCTCCAACTGTTGCCTCCCTTTCTTGTTATAAATAGATAAGTGAATTGATTTAATGGGTTCGTATGGTAGAGCAAGACTCCCAAGAAACTGTAATATTTTTATAAAGTGATTGTGATCTAGTATGTACTGGACTTAAGACTTTTTGACTAATAGAAATCAGCTCTTATTTCAGACTATTTTCTTCTAATGCTAAATGTTCATACTCAAATGCTTCATATCGATGACTATGGTAAATATGTGATAGTTGTTTGATCTTTTTATTGTCATGGTGTTTATTTAGTTCCTTAGTTTCTAATTTCAAGAAGATCTTGTTTTTAGAAACTTTCTTCCTTTGCGATTTTGTGAACCTGATGCTTGTAGTAGCTCTTACATTATTCTCATTCAAGTCTTCCATCTATCCATATTTACTCCCCAACTACCAGTTGAAATTAGCCAAGACCTTATTTTTTGTTACATGTTAGCCCTGTTTCTGAGTGAGGATATTATCATTCCGAGTTTTTTCCATTCGACCTTTCAAAAAACTCTCATACTTTCACATATCATATGATGAGTGTTGGAATTACTTTCCTTGCAATCAGAAAGTGACTCCTAGTGCTAACAATAAGGATTAAATTTTAGGACATAACCATGATTTATGGAGGAAACCTGAGCATTAGTCTCTAAATTAATATTTTGGGTATCAAGAGACCTAGGTGAGGACTAAAACCAATACATGTGACCTATTAGAGGATATTTATCTTTCAATTTGGGATATGGGTGATATTATGATATTTTTTGGACTTAGGATGGGTATTCAAGACCTGACCATGGTTCAAGGAGGTAACCTAGACCTTCATTCCTAAAGAAATATTCTAGGGGTCAAGGGCCATGAATCAAGACTCTAATTACCACACACTATATCTCTATGAGATTTTTGGCCTTTAAGTGAGGATATCAGTTTCATGAGGATATTTTGAGAATAAAGAATGTGTATTAGGTCCTTGAACATGGTCAAGGGATGAAACCTATGAATTATGATGCGAAGGAAGCTTTTATGGATCAACTATTATGATAAATACATCTAACCATAATACAAAACTTATTCAGGGTATCTTTTGCATCTAATTAGGCATGTATTAGGGATATCAATTCCACTATGAGGTTTTCTCAATGAATATATGGCATAGAACGTTTGTTCATTGGGTATTAAAAATGCCCCCAATTTCATTAGATATTGAAAAGTAACTCCCAAAACCATTTTATTCAATCCCGCTTACAATACATCTATCCAATGAAAATTACCCCTATTTTTACTAGATATCATATGTATCCATTTTTTAGTGGAAGTTTTAGTAGCTCATTTTATTTCTACCCCAACTACATAGACATGAAAAAACTCCTATAAGCCCCAAAATCACAAAAATTACCAAAAATGAGTAAACAAGTGAACTAACATCCCACCATAGGGATATGCCACTATAGAAACATAAACTTGGGTTCAATTTCTTGGTTTTATATAAAAATGTAGAAACCCTCGTTCTCCCAAAAGAATTCACCCACTAAGAAAGTGTACTAGATAATAAAAAATCAAGGTTTGCAAGAGACACCCTTGAACTAGTGACCATAGGATTCAAATATGGTATCAAGATATGGGATTCTAGGATTTCATAGAATTATACCATAAAAAATTAAACAATACAAAATTAAAGTTAAAATCCTACATACATAAATAGAGATAAAAAGTTTGGTTAGGAAAATTGATACTTACATAGGTATGTGACATAGGGGATTTAATTCCCAATATCATTCTCCAAAATGGATTCAAACAATATAAAAAAACAATAAATGTATGACCTCACTATTCATTTTTACTACAAAACAAAGTTTCAGCATTGATGATTGTGCATTTATTTCTTTCCCAATAGTCCATTACCGAATACCTGTAACACTCATGTAGTAGCTATAAAATCCCCTTATCATGAAACCCCCTCATGCACACCTCCCTTATCCCAAATTCCTATAAACCTACTTCAATTAAGAAGTAATACTCTTCCTCCTTAATATGAAACAATATATTGACTTGATTTTTCACAATTTTAAAACCTAC
>JASDQU010506334.1:16476-30057 GCA_032191745.1 Picea mariana | reverse complement strand
ACAAGTGCTTCTAGTTATTTGCTTGATTCCACTCTTAATACTCCAACTGTTTTATCAAGTAAGCTTCCTTTATCTTCTGCTAAAGTATCTAAAAATATAGATTTTGAAGAGTTTCCTGTTGAATACTCTACCTTTGAAACTGAATTGAAATAAGAAAACATTGATATATTCTCCTTCCCTGATATTGAGAAGTGTTTTAGTCCTGATAGTTTTGAATATTTCCCTACATTAGGTTTTGCTACACCTCTCTCTGTTAAAATTTTAGTTGCTCAAGAAGTAGGAGCTTCATCTCCTTCTCAGACCTTACCATCCTCGTCCAAGACTCCATATGTTGTTGTGAAGTCTAAAATCTCCCCTTTGTCCTTTTCTCTTTCTCCTAATCTACACACAACCAGATCTCTTTCTCTTGCTTGTTCACCTAGAATCCAAAATCAAATGGAAGTTGTTAACCCCCCTGCAAATAGGATGGATGCCATAGTGGCTGCAAGATATGCCCCTCCAATCTTGCCTCAACTGATGAATGTTTTTCCTCCTGGAGATTATTTGGAATACATGCCCAAGTTTACAAGAGAAGAAGATATAATAGTTGAGGAACATCTTGTTGCTTTCTATAGCTATGCAGATAACCAAAATATTGAAAATGAAGATGTTTGGATGAGAGTTTTCATCCAAAGCCTTTTTGGTGAAGCTAGGAAGTGGTTTAGGTGTCTTGCCCCTGGATCCATTACGGGTATTGAGGCATTGGATGAAGCCTTCTTGAGGCACTTGGGTGACAAAAAGGATTTTCTATATTATATCACTGAATTTGGATCTTTGAAAAGGAAAGAAGGAGAGTCTATCTCTGACTTTTCTAAAAGGTTTAAAAAAATGTACAAGAAGATCTCTGATGAGATAAAACCCACCGAAGCCATGGCAAAAATCTGTTATGCCAGTTCTTTTGACTACGAGTTCTGCCTTCTATTGAGAGAGAGAAGGTCATCTTCCTTAGTTCAGATGCAATATATTTCCTTAGAGGTAGAATCCAACATAATTGCTTCAGATAAGCTTAGGGGAAAATCTGACAGAGATAGGAGGAAAAACAGAGATGAATCTTCCACTTCTAACTCTCTTGTTGTTCATTCACGGGTAGATGAGTTGACAAAATTAGTAAAGTCCCTTTCTACTAATATTGAGATGTTAAAATCAGAAGGAAGACAACCATATAGAAATGCTCAGAACACTGAAAATAGAGGTAATTTCCTAAGACCGAAAAATGCTCCCCAAATCCTTCCTAGAGATCCGAGAAACAAAGAGAGAGATGATCAAAGGATTCAAGATCCTTTTCAGAGTAATCTTGTTGTTGATGAAGAAGAAGAGAAGGTAGAGGTTGATCCTGATATTCACTGTTTAGGTGATTCATCCCCATCCCCACACTTGACTCAATCCTCTTATGAGCAATATTTAATGGATATTCAAATCAATGAGTTAATAAAGGGAGAACAAATGAAGAAAAATGCTAGTAGATATAATATGAGATCCAAGAAGAATGAAGAAAAAAGTGCTTCCCTTAATCAACCCGTTTAGAAAGAAAATTCTTCCAAGACTCTGATAGTGAAAAGCAAGGAAAAAGATTCTCAAAACCCACAACTTCTGATCATAAATCCTCCTCTTGAAACCAAGGATATTCTTAAGCCTTCCCCCTCCTTTAGTTTTGAGAATGACATCTAGAAAATTAAGATCCCTGTACCATTTTTGGAATTAATAAAAAATGAAGAATTTAAAAAATATCTGACCAAAATGTTACAACCCGATGCCTCTCCTAATTCCATTTGGTTCAATAGCTGTGCAAGATGAAAAACCAGCTGTGATTTTAGGCCCTTTGATAGAATATAGAGATGACTCATCCCCTCCCTTCTATACTTCTCTCAATATTCATGACAAGGTGCTACATAACTATCTTTTCGATTCAGGGGCCTCCCATAATCTTATGCCAAAATCTGTCATGGATGAATTTGGACTAGAAATCACCAAAACCTACCATGACTTATATTCTTTCGACTCTAGGACAGAAAAAATTTTGGGGCTCATTAAGGATATGGTTGTGACTCTATTTCAGCTGCCCATGAAAAGTATACTTATGGATGTTGTGGTGGTTGAAGTTCCTCCCAAGTTTGGCATGCTCTTTTCAAGGTCTTGCATAAAAATATTTGGAGGAACCTTGCAGATGGATCACTCATATGAAATTATCCTGGTGTTTGATGGGGAGCATAGAAGACTTTACAAAGAAGCCCAGTTGACTTACATTATTAGTGATGAAGCAAACCCTGCTAATCATCCTGTTTTTTCTCTTCATAACGATTTGGGGTCCAGCATTTTGCAGCTCACCGATGCTCCTGAAACTCCTCTTGAAATAAGAAAAATGTCTGCTACCTTGTATAAAGAACCTCCTCTAACCAATTATATTTGTAATATGTTCTTTGATGGAGCCTCTTCTAAGGAAGGTGTCAGTGCTAGAGTGGTATTTTTCTCACCATCTCAGGAAACCATATCTTTTTCATACAAACTATAATTTGAAACTACCAACAATGTGTCAGATTATGAAGCTCTTATTTTGGGCTTGAGAGATGTAAAGGATATGGGGATTAAAAAATTGTCAGTATTTGGAGATGCTGAATTGATAGTCCATCAGACCAAAAATATTTTCCAAACTAAGCACCCTAGGCTTAGATCTTATAGAAATGAAGTATGGGACCTAGTGGAGTTTTTTTTCTCTGAGTATGACATCTCCTTTATTCCATGAGAAGAGAAATCTATGGATGATTCTTTGGCTGTATCAGCAAGCCATTTTAGGATACCCATACTTCCAAAACTCAAGTATGATGTAGAAGTCAAATATAGGCCTTCTATACCAGACAATGTCAAATATTGGAAGGTGCTTGAAGATGATTTATAACTCAAAAAAATTCTTGAGTCTATTGATGAATTTGTTGCATTACACATTCATTAGGATCTTGATTATGAAATTACTCCATATGTTGATGTTTTCCTTAACAAAGTTTCTAATAATCATATCATGCAGCTACCTAGCAACCAGATTCCAAAAGGACTAGTTCCTTTGGAAAAATTATTTGATGAAAATGATGTGGCAGTAAAAGGGAAAGTGTCTACTAATGATGTTGATATAACTGAGTGCAATTTGGGAACAGAGAATGATCCAAAATATGTCAAGTTTTCAAGCAATCTATCAAGAGAGGAAAGGGCTAAATATGTCAAATTGTTGAAGGAGTTTGTTGATGTATTCGCATGGACTTACAAAGATATCCGAACTTATGACACAAGCATTACAGAGAACAAGATTCCATTAAAAGAAGAGACTAAGCACTTCAGGAAAAAGTTGAGGCAAATCAATCCTATGTTACTGCCCGTCATGGAGAAGGAGGTAAAAAATCTTTTAGATGAAAAAATTATTGTTCCTTTGATATATTCCAAATGGGTGGCTAATTTCGTCCCCATGAGGAAAAAGAATGGAGAAATAAGACTCTGTGTCAATTTCTGGAATCTGAACAGAAGTTCTAAAAAGGATAATTACCTTTTCCCAAGATGGAGAATATATTACAGAGGGTGACAGGTGTGGCCCAAATATCTATGGTTGATGGTTTTTATGGCTACAACCAGAATTTTGTTTTTCTAGAGGATAGAGAGAAGACAACTTTTACCACTTATTTGGGTACATTCATGTACGCCAAGATGCCCTTTGGTTTGATGAACGTGGGGGTGACCTTTCAACAAGCTATGGACATAGCATTTATTGGGGAGAAGGATAAGTTTATTTTTATCTACTTAGATGACATAACCGTGTTCTCTCAATCTGATGAAGAGCACTACGATCATTTAAGAAAGGTATTCTTAAAATGCAGAAAATTTGGCCTCTCTTTGAATCTAAAAAAGTCATTGTTCACCATCAAAGAAGGAAAATTATTGGGGCATATCGTGTCAACTGAAGGAGTGAGGATTTATTCTAGCAGGGTTGAAGCCATACTAACCTTAGCACTACCTAGATCTAAAAAGGAAGTTCAATCTTTTCTAGGAAAGGTTAATTTCTTAAGAAGGTTTTTGTCGAATTTTGTTGAGTTGCTCAAGTATATCACAGCCATGTTGAGGAAAGATAATGAAATCAAGTGGAATGTTGAGGCTCCTAGTTCCTTTGATCAAATAAATAAAGATTTGACGGAAGCCCCAGTCCTAGTCATCCCAGACTACTCCAAGGACTTTGTTATTTTTTCTTTTTCCTCTTTTGATACAGTAACAACAATTTTGTTACAGAATAACTCTGAAGGCTTAGAGCAGCCCATAGCTTTTTTCAGTCGGGATTTGAGGGATGCATAATGAAAATATGGCATTACGGATAAGAAAGCCTATGCATTGGTTAAAAATCTTAAGTAATTTAGAGTTTATGTGTTGCATTCAAGTGTTATTTCTTATGTTCCATCAGCTGCTGTAAAAGAAATTCTTATTCAGCCTGATATTGACAGAAAATGAAACAAATGGATTGCTAAGATCCTTGAATTTGATTTTGAATTCAGGCCTACCAAATCGGTCAAGTGCCAGGGTTTAGCCAAGTTGTTGGCTGAATCAAATTGCTTAGTGTTGGGAGTAAATTTCATTGGCTTATGTTCAGAAAAGAAGCAGACTGAATTAAACAATAGAGGTGCCCAGGCCAGCCCTACATTGGAAAATTGCAGTTGGTACAAGGACATTATATTTTTCTTCCAGAATATACAACCTCCAAGTGATATGGAAAAGAACAAGGGGAGAGCATTAAAACTCAAATCGATAAAATATTGCTTGGTTGATCAAATTTTGTATTGGAAGGATCCATTGGGAGTGCTATTGAAATGCATAGACCTGCAGGAGGCCCAAAGGATTATGTTTTATTTTCATGATAGTTTTTTTGGGGGGCATCATTTTCGGAGGACTATTGCCTACAAGATTCTCAGGGCTGGGTGTTTTTGGCCTAGTCTATTCATAGATGTTTGTGATAAGATCAGAGCATGTGCTAAATGTAAAAAATTTTCTAGAAAGTAGCAACTTAAGTCTTTTCCATTAAAGCCCATTGCAGTTTCGGGACCTTTTCAACAATGGGGCTTAGATTTTATCAGGGAAATTCATCTCACTTCCAGTGGCCAACATAGATAAATCTTGACTACCACAGATTACTTCTCTAAGTGGATAGAGGCTATCCCTACCAGGAATTCTTCTCACAAGGTGATCATTGGATTCCTTGAAGAAATTATAGCAAGGTTTGGTTGTCTGAATAGAGTTGTTACTGACAATGCTGCATCCTTCAAGGCTGAGCCATTGATTTAGTTCTATGAACATTATGGGATCACATTGATTCATTCAACCCCTTATTACCCACAGAGAAATGGGCTTGCAAAATCCTCAAACAAAAGACTTATAAACATTATTAAGAAGTTGTTGGAGGATAACAAAAATGCATGTGATTCAAAACTCAAGTTTTTTTTGTGGGATGATAGAGTGACAACAAAGAGGGCCTTTGACCTTTCTACTTTTCAGTTGGTATATGGAGTTCAGGCCATTTTTCCCTCTCAACTCGCCTTTGTTATGGAAAAATTCCCCTAAGATTATCAAGGGGAGCTGGATGATATGATCAGGAGCATTCAACAACTGGTTGAAGTGCATCAGACTCAGGAGAAACTAGTAGATAAGGCATATGATCATCAACTGAAGATCAAGCAGGCATTCGACAAGAACGTGAAAAAAGAGGATTTCCAATTGGGCGATCTGGTGCTCAAGTGGGATGCACTGAGGCAGGATAAACGAAAGCATGGTAAATTCAAATCTTTATGGATTGGTCCTTTCAAAATCTCTGAGGTATTCCCTAATAACACTTTCAAGTTGCAGAATATGGAGAATGAAGAGGTTTTTGGTGGCCCTGTAAATGGGAATTTCCTAAATAAGTACTTTTCTTGAGCCGGGAGTGGCTCTTTACATCATTGTAAATATCATTCTCTTTTATTTTTGTGATCCAATAGCCGATCCCATAGCCATAGGATAAGGCACTGAATCTACTCATTCTTGGCATCCCACGGGGGACATTCCATCCCCTGTGGAGCCAATGTTATCACATTAACTCACCTTGGGTCTCTGAGTTTGTTTTTTTTTTAAAAAGAAAAATTAAAAAAAAAACACTTAGATTCTTATTTTCTCTTTAAAATAAATTTCTCATCCTTTAAATGCTATTTATGATAGGACCACTTAGGATGAATAAACCTTTGAGTCATAGCTCATGTGTTGACCCCCAATTCAATTTTGTGTCCTTAAACCCTTATGAGTTCATGGTCTATTATTTATGTCCCCTCTCGTGATTCATCCCTAGGTTGATACCTCCCATGACCAAGATGATGTGACACACCTCTCTCATCACTCATGACCTCACATGCATACCTCATCATCACCACTCGCCTGTCCATTCATTTTTTATTTGGAGAACACTTCCCACTCAGCAGGCATTTCCATAAAGCCTCTCACAATTATCATGCACCCACTCCAAGTCATGATTACCATGAATGATACCTTAACCCTTGTTTTCAGTGTCTGATGTCAGTTGAAATGTTTTCAAAAGATATTTCATTTATAATCCTTGGTAACAATTTCTAAATTTGAAAGTTCAATAGTGATGCACTGCGTAAGTTTGCCAGTTCAGATCAGACGATGGCATGCCCACTAAATCCGATGTTGTGAGATATTTCAGGGATGAAGTTTCTTCAATCTCATTCTAAGTTCGCGCTGAGGAGCTCAAAAGTTGTCGAATTCACAGGTATCCTGTGAAACCTCCTTCACAAATTAATTTTTATAGGAGATTTGTGCTTGAGTTTTGGTTTTCTAAGCTTGCAGGGTAGTATGGGATCCATATTTACATTCCTGTAAACATCTTCGCTCATATCCATAGTTTGATTATTGTGTTTAGTTATATCCTCTGAAAGTCATAGGCCTGAAATATCCCACCCTCTGTGTATGTGTTGCACTATGTAGAGGCATTGTTCAAACCTCTCTGATTATCCTTTGGTTCTTTTCATCCTATACGAAGAGTCAGTTCGGAATTACATCCTCATAGTCTACACTCTGAAAACCTGTATGAGCCTGAAAGTCCATTTCTCATATCCAAGTTCATTGTGCTATTGAGACTTAAATTGAAGTTTTTTGGTCAATCGCATCCCTTAAAGCCTCTTAAGAACCTTCTTTTTGAGTCATCGAGACCCCTCAATTGAAGAAAGCACACAAAGATGGCAAGATAGTTCAAACATAACATGTGGACATGAACCTTTTTGACACAGAACCCATGGTAAGGGAAATGTTTCGAAGAGAATGATGCCTCTCTTTCTGCTTGAACATGCAGAGAGGCCACTCAGAAGTATCAAAACAATTTGCACTAAATTTTGATGGCAAGAAAAAGAGAGTTGGATATTTGGAATTTGAGGTGACTGAAGCCTCCATCTTAGCTGCAACAAGGATTCCCATTTCAGGAGAAAATTGTTTCAAGGCCATGGTATTGAGTTCACCTTTTATTAAAGATATTTTCAAGCCTAAATACCAAGCCGATGACTTATTTAAGAATGTGTCAAGGAATCAGTTGATTGACCAGTTTCATAGAATGTTGAAAATAATAAAGAGATATTTTAGTTGTGAAGGGAGATTTAACACTCTGTACCATTACCACATAAGGTCATTGTTTCATTTTACTGGTAAGGATCATATGAATATTCCATATTACCTGCTGAAAAGTATAGGTAAAATGGCAGATAAGGTGCAAGCCAAATCCAAGGATGTGGACTCCAGCTTTTTCCACATTGGACTTATCAGAATGCTTATCTCTGAAGAGTTGGGAAAGAAAGAGATCTCCTGTGAGAATTTTTTTGTCTCTTCTCACTTTAAGCTAGACCCAACACCTACCCCCCAATCACAAATTGTAGGATTTTCATTACCTACCAATACTAAAATAGGGATTAAGAAGAAGAGAAAGGTCAGAGCCCCTATTTTAGATATTAATAAGTAGGTCAGAGAAGATGAGGAGGAGTTCTGTCCTTCCCCACACACATATTTCTCACCACCACCTCCAACAAGGTTAGAAGAAGTTCCATCTTCTACCAAGGTGACATCAAATCAAGGGTAAAGGTACCAAAAGATCTTTGGAGAGGGAAGATGAAATCCCTGTGAAGTATTGTAAAAAACCTATGAAAAATAAAGAAAAGGTTGTTGTGCAAGAGAGAAGCATAAACGAAGCATTTTTTAGAATACTGATGAAACATGCAAGGAAACTCTTGTACAGATGGAAGAAAAGGACGAGAAGAAGCGTGATGAGACTGCACATGTCCCGAACCCCCTGGGCAACCAGACCTACAAAAGACTAATTAGGCATGTTAAGGATGCAAGGAGAGAAATAGCTTATATCAAAGCATAAGACATGGTCCACTTGGCTTAGATAAATGAGCTCATGATTGGCTACAACCATACCCTAGATTTGGCAAGGTTCACAGCAAGAAAAGATCTACCTCTTTGTAAATAGCTGAAGAATCTTTACAGACAAAACAAGGGTTTCCAGGCTCATATCAGGAAGCTAAAAGAAGAACTGAAGCATTTCCAAGATGAAGTAACCCAAAAGAATTTACAGGTTTTGTTTGAGGCTTCCATTGAATATGACAAAATAGTAGTGAAGGAGAGCACAACTATATGGAAGAAGCCTACCAGTGCTAAGAAGAAGAAGTCTACTGAGTTAGTTGAAGACACTCTTTCCACCAGGAAGTGTGTGAGGCTAAGTGATAAAATGACAAATTAGTTGGTAGTGGTAAACCCCATTTTTTAAATTTGTTCCTTCTTGGGAAGGTTAACTGATATGCACATATTAAGTTTTTCCACCTATACAGGCTTCTAGGTGTTTAGCTATATGAATTTTGGAATTTTTTACAAATACTAGTTTCACTCAGTGGTAAAAGCACCTAAGTAAATTGATTTTTCATCATGGAAGGACAAAAACATATCTACGCACATTCAAGAGTCAAAGATGCTGCATTTCTGCTTAGATACCCAAACCCTTATGCAAACACAGTGTAGGTGGCACTGCATAATATTTTACAGAATGCAGAATTGTTACACAGGCGCTACCCACAGGCATTGCGTAATATCTTACAGACAACAGGTTTACACACAGGTGCTACTCAATTTTTCAAGAGAGGACAAATGTAGCCGCAGACATGCAGCACAGGGATGCTACCCACGAGTGCTACCTTCTCTCCTTGTTCCACTCTAGGGGGTGCTACACAGAATTGATATCAAAGGGAGTATCCAGGACTAAGCCAACAATTTTGGATAGGTTAATAATGTATTAAATGACAGAAGTAGCATTCAGAGTTCAGAGGACAACTACAAGATCCAAAGGGACACATGGAAAAATAGGAGCTGAGCAGAAAAAAAGCATCAAAGAAGTTAGAAGCATGATTGGGTTTAGTCTCCAACACTTCCCTGTTTTATAGCATAGGTTGTTATCTTAGTTGTTAGAATAAATAAATGTTCTGATATTTTTAAAGAAAAGAGGCCAACTCATACCTCCAACTGTTGCCTCCCTTTCTTGTTATAAATAGATAAGTGAATTGATTTAATGGGTTTGGATGGTAGAGAAAGGCTCCCAAGAAACTGTAATATTTTGATAAAGTAATTGTGATCTAGTATGTACTGGACTTAAGACTTTTTGACTAATAGAAATCGGCTCTTATTTCAGAGTATTTGCTTCTAATGCTAAATGTTCATACTCAAATGCTTCATATGGATGACTATGGTAAAGATGTGATAGATGTTTGTTCTTTTTATTGTCATGGTGTTTATTTAGTTCCTTAGTTTCTAATTTCAAGAAGATCTTGTTTTTAGAAACTTTATTCCTTTGGGATTTTGAGGACCTGATGTTTGTAGTAGCTCTTACATTATTCTCATTCAAGTCTTCCTTCTATCCATATTTACTCCCTAACTACCGGTTGAAATTAGCCAAGACCTTATTTGTTGTTACATGTTAGCCCTGTTTCTGAGTGATGATATTATCATTCCAAGTTTTTTCCATTCGACCTTTCAAAAAACTCTCATACTTTCACATATCATATGATGGGTGTTGGAATTACTTTCCTTGTAATCAGAAAGTGACTCCTAGTGCTAACAATAAGGATTAAATTTTAGGACTTAACCATGATTTATGGAGGAAACCTGAGCATTAGTCTCTAAATTAATATTTTGGGTATCAAGAGACCTAGGTGAGGTCTAAAACCAATACATGTGACCTATTAGAGGATATTTATCTTCCAATTTGGGATATGGGTGATATTATGATATTTTTTGTACTTAGGATGGGTATTCAAGACCTGACTATGGTGTAGGGAGGTAACCTAGACCGTCATTCCTAAAGAAATATTCTAGGGATCAAGGGTCATGAATCAAGACTCTAATTACCACACACTATCTCTCTATGATATTTTTGGCCTTTAAGTGAGGATATGAGTTTCATGAGGATATTTTGAGAATAAAGAATGTGTCTTAGGTCCCTTAACATGGTCAAGGGATGAAACCTATGAATTATGATGCGAAGGAAGCTTTTATGGCTCAACTATTATGATAAATACATCTAACCATAATACAAAACTTATTTAGGGTATCTTTTGCATCTAATTAGGCATGTATTAGGGATATCAATTCCACTATGAGGTTTTTAGCATAGGGGATTCACTCAATGAATATATGGCATAGAACGTTTGTTCATTGGGTATTAAAAATACCCCCAATTTCATTAGATATTGAAAAATAACTCCCAAAACTATTTTATTCAATCCCCTTTCAATACATCTATCCAATGAAAATTACCCCTATTTTTACTAGATATCATATGTATCCATTTTTTAGTGGAAGTTTTAGTACCTCATTTTATTTCTACCCCAACTACATAGACACGAAAAAACTCTTATAAGCCCCAAAATCACAAAAATTACCAAAAATTAGTAAACAAGTGAACTAACATCCCACCATGGGGATATGCCACTATAGAAACATAAACTTGGGTTCAATTTCTTGGTTTTATATAAAAATGTAGAAACCCTCATTCTCCCAAAAGAATTCACCCACTAAGAAAGTGTACTAGATAATGAAAAATCAAGGTTTGCAAGAGACACCCTTGAACTAGTGACCATAGGATTCAAATATGGTATCAAGATAAGGGATTCTAGGATTTCATAGAATTATACCATAAAAAATTAAACAACACAAAATTAAAGTTAAAAGCCTACATACATAAATAGAGATAAAAAGTTTGGTTAGGAAAATTGATACTTACATAGGTATGTGACATAGGGGATTTAATTCCCAATATCATTCTCCAAAATGGATTCAAACAATATAAAAAAACAATAAATGTATGACCTCACTATTCATTTTTACTACAAAACAAAGTTTCAGCATTGATGATTGTGCATTTATTTCTTTCCCAATAGTCCATTACCGAATACCTGTAACACTCATGTAGTAGCTATAAAATCCCCTTATCATGAAACCCCCTCATGCACACCTCCCTTATCCCAAATTCCTATAAACCTACTTCAATTAAGAAGTAATACTCTTCCTCCTTAATATGAAACAATATATTGACTTGATTTTTCACAATTTTAAAACCTACCATTATGAATGATTGTGTTAGGGTATTCACCAACAAGTGAAACCCTTTTGGTTTTAGGCACCCAATATAGGTTCAAGGGCCATGGCCATGCTAAGGGAAGGTAAATTAGGCTATATTATCTAAATTATGGTTCTAGGGTGCATGTGATATGGAAAAGGAATCAAACCACCACACAGGACCTACATAGGGGATCTATCATCACTAAGTGTGGATATAGTTTCCATTTATAGTCTTTTGGTACTTGCAATGGGTCTCAATACCTTGGCCATTGTTGAGAGATGAAACTTGGGCCTTATACCCTAAATGAATATTTTAAGGACGAAGAGCCATGGAAAAGACCTCATATCACCACATAATCAACCTTTTCAAAGGATATTTGGCCTTCTAATGAAGATATGGGCACCATTTGGATGTTTTGAGCACCAAGTATGGATGTGAGAGCCTTGAATATGGTTGGGGGAGGAAACAAGGGTATTATAACCTAAATGAATATTCCATGTATTAATGGTCATAGATGAGGCATCAAATCACCATAATAAAATTTTGACGGTATGTGTACTTCAATTAGGGATATGGATTCCATTATCTTGCTTTGAATGGGAATTTAGGCACCATTAGTATGATTCAAGGGCTTTGTTTAAGGAAAAAATTAATGTTTAACAACGTTCTCATGTTTTTTTAAACTGAAATATTTTGGAAGGCATTGTGTTCCTTCATTTACATGTTATCTTAAGTGGAAACTTTGGAATTATATTAGGAACAATGAACATGGTGTTTAATTTGCATAGACAAACGAAAAAATCCAAATATTTTATAATACCTCTAGTTATAAATATATATTTAAATATTATATACATATATGTCTATTGACAAACTACAAACATTTGTGCATCTACTGATGTAGATTCCAAACATTTAATTTTTGTAAAAAAATTGTGATCTATTTTCTTTTTTCTTTTGATACATTGTAATTATATAAAACAATTTATGGTCTTTATTGTAAGTTTCACAACCTTATTCATTGAAGGAAAAAACTAAGCGTTGAAATATTATAAATGATCTATATTATATCATCGTATAGTTTTTCATATATCTTACTACTTTATGGGTAGAAAAAATTGGATAAATCAACTTGTAGGGCGATTTTAGTGGCACGTCCTAGTTTGAAAAATTGGGGTCTAGAACCTTATAGATTCATTTTGAGGAATTAAATGACATTTGTAAGTTTTAAAATATACAAAACTTGTCCTCACACCTTTGATTATGTTCTACACTTGGATAACTTCCCAATGATGTGGAGAACACCTTAATTGCAGATCATATGAAAAAGTTATGCCTCCAACGAATTGACCTACTCGACTAATCACCATTGTACAAGAAGATGCCACATTAGAACCCATTACTCACACATATGGGGATATCCACATGTGGAATTTCAAGAATATTATATAAGTTCCAAACCTTGTCACTAAATGATGTTTAAGGAAGTCCAAACCCTAACCCTATACTCCTATTGGTCTATTTTAAATACAAAGCCAAAAAGGGGAGGAAGGGTTGTGTTATTTTTTTTCGTACTTGGTACAGAGTTGAGAAGAGAATATAGTAGTAGTATTTTAATATAATTACAGAGGAAGAAATATTTTTTAGCATTGATATAGGACATAATAAAAAAGAAACTCCACAGTGAGTGCCTCTTTCTTTGTGTTTTCCTTTCCATAACAAAAGGAAAGAGAGAAGAGTATAGGCCTCAAATTCTAGTTGGGTTTTATCCCATATTGGGATTCCTAGGATATATCTTGTGTTCATTTGTGTGTGGATGGTGTATTATGTTTTTCATTTCTTTCATTTTTCTTAATTAATTTATGACATAAATTCAA
>JASDQU010506334.1:2043-16376 GCA_032191745.1 Picea mariana | reverse complement strand
TTGAAATTAGAAACTAAGGAGCTAAATAAGCACCATGACAATAAAATGATCAAACATCCATCACATCATTACCATAGTCATCCATATGAAGCATTCGAATATCAACATTTATCATTAGAAGCAAATAGTCTGAAATAAGAGATGATTTTTATTAGTAAAAAATTCTTAAGTCCAGTACATAATAGATCACAACCAATTTATCAAAATATTACAGTTTCTTGGGAGCCTTCCTCTACCATCTGAACCCATTAAAGAAATTTACCTATCTATTTATAACAAGAAAGAGAGGCAACAACTGGAGGTATGAGATGGCCTCTTTTCCTTAAAAATCTTAGAACATTTATTTATTCTAACAACTAAGATAACAGCCTATGCTATAGAACAGGGAAGTGTTGGTGGCTTAACCCAATCATGCTTCTAACTTCTCTGATCCTCTTTTGCTGCTCAACCCTTGTTTTTCCATGTGTACCTTTGGATATTGTAGTTTTCCTCTACATGCCAAGTGTTACTTCTGTCATTTAATCCATTATTAACTTATCCAAAATTGTTGGCTTGGTCTTGGCTACTCCCTTGGGTAGCAATTTTGTGTAGCGCCCCCTAGAATGGAAAAAGGAGAGAAGGTAGAGCCCACGTGTTACATGTATGCAGCTACATTTTTCCTCTGTTGCAAAATTGAGTAGCGTCTGTGTGTAAACCTGCTCTCTGTAAGATATTACGCAACGCCTGTGGGTAGCGCCTATGTAACAATTCTGCATTCTATAAAATATTACGCAGCGACACCTACGTTGTGTCTGCATAAGGGTTTGGGTAGCTAAGCCAAAATGCAACGTCTTTGACTCATGAACGTGTGTAGAGTTGTTTGTGTCCTTCCATGATGAAAAATCAATTTACTTAGGTGCTTTTAGCACTGAGTGAAACTAGTATTTGGCAAAAATTCCAAAATTCATATAGCTAAACACCTAGAAGCCTGTATAGGTGGAAAAGAATAATATGTGCATATCAGTTAACATTCCCAAAAAGGAACAAATTTAAAAAATGGGGTTTACCACTACAAGCTACATTGTCATTTTAACACTTAGCCTCACACACTTCCTGGTGGAAAGAGTGTCTTCAACTAACACAGTAGACTTCTTCTTCTTAGCACTGGTAGGATTCTTCAGTATAGTTGTGCTCTCCTTAGCTAATCTTTTGTCATCTTCAATGGCAAGCTTAACCAACACCTATAAATTCTTTTTGGTTAATTCATCTTGTAAATGCTTTAGTTATGCCTTTAGCTTCATGTTATGAGGATGGAAACCCTTGTTTTGTTTGTAAATATTCTTAAGCTATTTACAAAGAGGTAGAGCCTTTCTCACTACGAACCTTGCCAAGTCTAGGGTATGGTTGTAACCAGTCATGATCTCATTCATCTAAGCCAAGTGGACCATGTCTTATGCTTTGAGATGAGCTATTTCTCTCCTTGCATCCCTAAGCTTCTTAATAAGTCTTTTGTAGGTCTGACTGCCAAGAGAGTTGGGGACATGTGCAGTCTCAGAACTTTTCTTCCCATCCTTTTATTCCATCTGTACAAGATTTTCCTTGCATGTTTCATCAGTATTCTCAAAATCTTTTCCTTTGTGCTTCTTCTCTTGCACAACAACCTTTTCTTTATTTTTCATAGAATTTTTACAATCCTTCACAGGGATTTCATCTTCCCTCTCCAAAGGTATTTTGGTGCCTTTACCCTTGATTTTATGTATAGGGGTTTCTTGTAAAGGTTGTCCTTTGAAATCCCCCTTAGGAATTGATGACCTAGTGAAAGGTATTTTAGCTTTGATTTTAGTTGTTGGATAAGGAGAGGGAAAGAGAAGCTTCTTCCCTTTTTTTGATGTCACCTTGGTAGAATATGGAACTTCTTCTAACCCTGGTGGAGGTTGTGGTGAGAAATCTCTATGTGGGGAACGACATACCTCCTCCTCATCTTCTCTGACCTGCTTATTGATCTCTGAAATAGGGGCTCTAACCTTACTCTTCTTGTTGATCCCTGTTTTAGTATTGGTAGGTGATAGAGATCTTGCAATTTGTGATTGGGGGATAGGTGTTGGGTCTAGCTTAAAGTGAGAACAGACAAAAAAATTCTCCCATGAGATCTCTTTCTTTCCCAACTCTTTAGAGACAAGCATCTTGATAAGTCCAGAGTGGAAAAGGATGGAGCTGACATCCTTGGATTTGGCTTGCCCCCTATCTTCCATTTTACCTATACTTCTTAGCAGGTAATATGGAATATTCATCTAAACCTTACCAGTAAAATGCAACAACAACCTTATGTGGTAATGGTACAGGGTGTTAAATCTCCCTTCACAACTAAAATATATCTGTATGATTTTCAATATTCTATCAAACTAGTCAATCAACTGATTCCTTGAAACATTCTTAGATAAATCATCGGATTGGTATTTAGGCTTGAAAATATCTTTAACGAAAGGTGAACTCAATACCATGGCCTTGAACAAATTTTCTCCTGAAATGGGAATCCCTATTGCAGCTGAGATGGAGGCTTCAGTCATCTCAAATTCCAAATCTCCAACTCTAGTTTTCTTGCCATCCAAATTTAGTGCAAATTGTTTTTCTACTTCTGAGTGGCCTCTCTGCATGTTATGGCAGAAAGAGAGGAATCCTTCTCTTCGAAACATTTTAATTGCCATGGGTTCTGTGTCAAAAAGGCACATCTCCACAGGTTCTATTCGAACTATCTTGCCACCATCGTGTGCTTTCTTTGACTGAGGGGTCTCCATGACTCAGAAAGAGGGTTCTTAAGAGGCTGTAGGGGATGATGTTGACCATAAAACTTCAATTTAAGTCTCAAAATCAGAAGGATGGACCTCCAAATTAATAGTGCCTATAAAATGAACTTGGCTATGAGAAATTTTCTTTTAGGCTCACACAGGTTTTTAGAGTGTAGACTATGAGGAAGTAATTCCGAACTAACTCTTCGTACAGGATGAAAAGAAGAGAAGGATAATCAGAGATGTTTGAGAAACTCCTCTGCATGGTGCAATGCATACATAGAGGATCGGTTATTTCAAGACTGTGACTTTCAAAGGCTATCACAAAACATAATAATCAGACTATGGATATGAGCGAAGATGTTTACAGGAATTCAAATATGGCTCCTATACTACCCTGCAAGATTAGCAAACCAAAACTCGAGCACAAATATCCTATGAAAATTAATATATGAAGGAGGTTGCACAGGATACCTGTGAATTCGACAACTATTGAGCTCCTTGGTGTGAACTTAGGATGCAATTGAGGAAACTTTGGCCCTGAAATCTCTCACACCATCAGATTTAGTGGGCATGCAATCATCTGATCTGAACTTGAAAACTTACGCAATGCATCACTACTGAACTTTCAAATTTACAAACCATTACCAAGGATCATAAATGCAATATATTTTGAAAAAAATTCAACTGACTTCAGGCACTGAAAACAAGAGCTAAGGTATTAGTCCAGGCAATCATGACTTGGAGTGGGTGCATGATAATCGTGACAGGTGCTATGGAAATGCCTGCTAAGTGGGCAACATTCTCCAAATAAAAAATGAATGGACAGGTGAGTGGGGATGATGAGGTATGCATGCAAGGTCATGAGCGATGAGAGAGGTGTGTCACATTAGCCTGGTCGTGGGAGGTATCAACCTAGGGATGAATCACGAGAGGGGACATAAATAATAGACCATGATCTCATAAGGGTTTAAGGACCAAAAATTGAATTGTGGATCAACACATGAGATATGAATCAAAGTTTTAGTCATCTTAAGGGGTCCTCTCATAAATAACATTTAAAGGATGAGAAATTTATTTTAAAGAGAAAATAAGAATCTAAGGTTTTTTTTTTTTTTCTTTTTTTCTTTTTAAACAAAAACAAACTCAAAGACCCAAGGCGAATTAGTGTGATAACACTTATTTCTCAAAATCTCCAAATAGAATCCATATCCTATTCCACAATCTAAATATCCCCTATAACTGTTGTGGGTCTTTTGTAGTCATTATAGTCGTTTTTGGTGACCCTAAGCCATTTTATCTTACTTTAGTGATGCAAACCCCCCTCCCCTCCTAGGCGTTCTGCGTTCTCCTGGTCTAAGATCGTTCAAATCAAGGTGTCGTATCGACTCTTTGGGCTCCTTCTTGAATCAAAATCAACTTGTACAGGCCCACTTTTCTCCTTAGGCATAGGTCCTATGGAACCTCTAAGCCTTTCCTCTAACACTCTTCGCACTTTTTAATTCATGGGCACTAGCTCCTTCTACTAGGCCTATTCCTAGATGTGACCTAGGGCCATGACCTCACGTAAGAACAAGATTGTGGGGAAGACAAAAGTGGTTTGAGACCATACCTCTTTTCTCCATGCAATCCACTGGCAGTTGCCACGTGTCCCTTTGGCAATATCGTGGTTTCAATTGCGGTCCTCTCTAATATTTTTAAAGTTTGAGCACTTCCTGTCCCTACAATCCAGTGCTAAAATTGATCCTGTGATCTGGGCGATCGTTCTTGATCGACGAATGAGATATTCCTCCTTTTGCATGCACTCCCAGATCTCCACAATCTATGAATGCATGCCCTCCCTTCAAATTGACATATTTGGTCCACTTTGGGACTTCAGCCTTCGACAGGTTGAACTTCACTCTCACTTTCTCTCATAACACTTTCACCCAAAACTTATGGATTTCCACCACGTGTCCCTTTGGATCTGATGGTCCATATATTCTTTGACTATTCGGGCTTCGAGGGTTTCAAACTCCTGCACACTCATTCCTCCTGGAGTGATTTCACTCAAAGATGATGGATTCTTGCCATGTGTCCCTCTGGATCTGATAGTCCATATATTCTATTCTCAGGTTGACTTCATTTCAGAGCATTAAGCCTTCAAACTTTTGGATTGCTCGCCACATGTTCTCTTTAATGAAAGGTTGCGATCTACTTTGGTCTCTGGGGCTTTGAGAGTTTTTCACACTCCACACTTGAAATCCTCCGAAGTGACTTTCCCCAAAGTCTCATATCTGTCAACACATGTCTCTTGATGAACAATGACATAGATCTATTTTGGCATTCGGCTCCTCGGTGATTCCTCTTTCTTCTTGTCTGATAACTCCTGAAGTACTTTTTCTCCAAAGTCTCAGATCCTCCACCACCTGTCCTCCTGCAATATGGATGGTCCATGTCTTCTTTAGGTCTTTAGGACATTAGTTATCATGTTATCCTATGCACTTTCAAAGGACTTAAGGCCCATGCAATTTACCTTGATTGGACTACTTTCGATCCTTTACACTCAGATCCTACGACTGGGATCCATTTATTCCTCAATGCGCTCCCTTGGTTGTTTGGAAATGGATTCAACGGTCCATATTTCTTCCCACAACTAATGTAATGAAGTTGTTTCTCCTCCTCTTGAGATTCTTCATTCTTCTGAGATTGGGAAAATTTTTAAGTGTTCAAAGGTTTCGACCTCTGAACCTTCTGTTGCAAACCCAAATGCTTAGGTCTTGACTTGTTCTTCTCCTCTTGAGATTTTTGGCTTGGACTAAGTCCATATCCTACACACTCCTTTCCTTATCTCTTCTAAGATTTTTTATTTACTCATTCTCCTAAGCGTCTCAGCCTTTCTGCTCCCTTCAAAGGATTCTAATGCCCCCCTTGCAACCTCTCACTCAAAGCACACCTTGTTGAGTTTTTCCTATAGAGTGTTCAACAACTCTGTGATTATATTCCTCTGATACTCTTCTCCTTGAAGTCCAAGATTTCTCCTTGTGCACACTTGCACCTGCTCGATGCCCACATCGAATAGATCTACAGAGTTCGTAGTGAATCTGTCTCTTTATGATTCCTCTACACATTTTATCCTCCAAGGTATTCAGTAACCTTGAGGTTTCCCTTGATTTGCTATCACTCAAGGGTGCCCTCCTAGAATATTCTTTCCTGAATCCACAAAGTTCAGATGTGCACTCCTTGGGTGTACTTTGAGGGCTTCTCTCGAAGATATCTCCCTCCACCTATTACTAGAACAAAGGCCCATATAGAGTTAGGAGATTGTTTCCACACAATTTCCAAAAATGTTCCTTTGGTAATGCTCTACAAAGAAATTTTAGTCAAGAGTCACTTAGGAAAAATANAAATTTTAGTCAAGAGCCACTTAGGAAAAATAGAAGTAAAATATTATAATTCAAACCAAACTTTAGTCTCCTTATCACTCAACGATTACTCAATCTTATCTTCAAATATACAGCCTCCCTGGGATGAATAGGGGTTATGGACAATATAGGTTGCATGGGATAAATAGGGATTATGCCCAATACGAGAAGACTACAATTGGAATGTTGTGTTCCTTGATAGGAGTAACTCATGTACTTTATAAAATGCTCTACAAATAAAATATAAAAGACCAAAATAAATGTAAATACAATTATCTATCTATCACACACAAAACAAGCATAACAATCACCACTATTAATTTCTATATAATTTCTTTGCATAAATATTTCAAATGAACAATTAGAAAAGTAATAACCTATAAAAACATTTTATACAATAATCATTTAAAGAAAAACAATAATCTTAACAATATGTATACAATATTTAGAAACAAACAATATTAGTCTTGTAGTATAGTAAAATTTTCAATCATAACATTTTAAGTTTATCATAAAATTTGATAAACCTTAACAAAAAGATCACCTTGATTTTGATGTCACAAAAATTAAAAATATATTTTTAATGATGAAATTCTTAAAACCTACATATCACATACAAAATAACCCTTACATTATAATTTAACAAAACATCAACCAATATACTATGAAATATAAAAGTAATTATTCTTTAAATCAACTTATATTACAAGAATATAGTAGGAAATGTAAACTTTTATTTTTTATATCAACTTATATTTAAAAATAAAAAACAAAATCAATTTAAAAAACAAAAAATAAAAAACAGGAATTGAAAAAAAATTAAATTATTTTTTTAAGAAAATAAAAGTAATTATTTTTTCTAAAATTAATTATTTCACTAAAAATTTCATAAAATATATGAATCCTAATAAATCCCTACCATGCTTAAAATTTCACCTTTGAAAATATTTCTAAAAGGTTTTTTAAAATTTAGAAAAGAATGAAAATTACTGATTATCCAATACATTCATATTGAAATAAAAATTCAAATTATATTCCCAAACAAATGTATAAAAATACTCTTAGGGTATTGTTTAACAAATTTCATAGAATTTTATTTTCAAATTCCATAGAATTTAGTTTTCTTATTTAAAAAGGTTGAAATAGTAAATGAATTGTAGAAAATATAACTAATTCTCATGCTCCAATATATGATATTTGGTAGAATTTTTCTTTCAAAAAATACATAAACATTGATAATATAACCTCTTTTTCAAATAACCTTAACAATATGTATATAATATTTAAAAAGGAAAAAACATAAAGTAAAATTTTTTTAATTATAATTACTATCATCAAATTTTATAAAATTAAAGAAAAGACCCATTTTAAAAGGTACAAAATTTGAAAATATATAGATAAATTTAAAATATATTGATAATGATTTTTTTTAACATACTTATACTTATATATTATGTACAAAATAAATTTTAACTACTTTTATAGTGTAACAAAATATTAACCAACTTATATACTATGTACAAAATAAATTTTAAGGTAACAAAATATCAACCAACTTATTTTAAGATATAAAAATAATTACTCTTTATATCAAAATATATTAAATATGAAAACTAAATTTATATTTTCTAAATCAAAATATATTAAAAAAAAATATATGTAATAAAAAATAAACTAAATGGGAATCTCATTGATATGGTGGGGCGAACCCAGCACTGATCATCAAGATCTAATTGGAAATGAGAATCTCTGAGATATGAGGACGAAGTTGATACAGAAAGTCATGGCTTGAATCTAGGAGAGGACAAAGTTGATACAGAAAGGAGAGATAGCCCCTTATCTATTGTCTAAGTGGCCAGAATTTGAATCAGGCCATAGATCTTTGATTGGTTATGATTTGATTTCAAAAACCTAACTACGACTGTTGATTGTTTTTTAAAGTTAAAATTTTGCATTTTTTTTTTAAATTAAAATTATCTTTACATTTTTTTAAAAAGTTAATTAATAACTGATTCTATATGAGATAAGATTCCAATACACAACTATTAATGATTGTTCACCACAAGAAACACCAAATTGAATAGATAGACTATTCTTTGAGAAACAACCAATCCCAAGTTACACATTTACAATAAAATATTGAGATGGTAGAATGATAGATTTGCTAAGAATTCAAATCAGGTTTTAATCAAAATCTGAATTTATTAAGGATTCAAATCATGTTCTAAGATTTGTTAAATGAGTCACAGATCTACACAAAAATATTGAGATCGTGATGCAGGAGCATCGCTCACTCATCAAGCCAGCCAGCGTGTGGAGCAAAGAAAAGACAGCTCGAGAGCGCCAGCATTCAAACTTTGAAATATTTTGATATTTGGTGGGCCAAACATTAATGCGTTGATGTAATGAAGCGCACTTGTACATTGTAACGGACCTTGAGCAGATAAGCTCTCGTCCTTAGGTAGCTGGGGCATTTATTAGATTTAATGCAAGTAGATAAATTAATTAAGTCTAGATTAGACAGTTTTGTTCTCGAGAGGGAAAACAGAATATAGGCACCCTTCCTTTGTACATTGTATTATTATTCAGCATTAGCATTCAGGAGCAAGCAGAGCAGAGAAGAGAACTTGTGAAGAACACCCATGTACAGATTGAATTAATAGAAGAGAGACTTTGATTCAACTCCATGGATGTGTTTGATTTCTCTGTGTTGTTGATATTATTTTGTTGCATACTTGCTTGTTTTTATGCCTATATTTTATATGCTGCGTATGTGATTGTATATCAGGTTCAAAACCTGAGAGAATGAGGAAGTAAGTTTCAAATTGTTTCTCTGTTTGAGCCAAGAGATTCCTGCATAGAGTGCAGTTGAATTCCTCTGCATAGAGTGCGTCGAGGAGGCTCTACAGTTAAACTCTCATTCTCTCTCACACCGAAGGTGAATTGGGTTGACAGGGTGTGCAGGTGAAGTGCAGGTCAAGGTTGAAGCCTAAGTAGGGAGTCTGAGCAAAGGAAGATAGGGACTGCTATCTCTGTGGACGCGCAGGGCTAGGTGACTTCAACACTTTGAGAGCTGATGGAAGTCGAGTACGTAAAACGCGTGCGGAAGGCTTCAGAGGGAGTCCGGGACATCAAGCTCAGGAGGGATAGTACCTTTGCTTTGTTCACACAGGACGAAGGTGGTGAAGCGGAGAACTCTTAAAGAGGAAGAGAATCAACGACTTGAAATTATTGAGGAGAGTCACGAAATCCTGCAGACCATCAGATCGCAGAGGAGTTGCGAGGCGGTTAACTCGCAGGTGTACGAGAGAATCCGTTTGTCATCAAATATCGGCATATCAGGGTTGGTGAGTGCAAGAGTTGCATGCACGTCCAAATCGCGGGTTGCGATTTCCCGATTTAATTGGAGCCGTCGATCATCGGAGGGACAGGTGGCATGCGATCCCAAGGATTTGGGACTCGTCACTTCGGCATTTTCGAAGTCGAAGGGAGCATGAAGAAATAGCGAAGCCCCGAGTTGCGACGGGTCCCACGGAGATGGAGAGGAGGACAACACGTGTCATCGCACATCGGCATTCGGGGTTTTGAAAGGTGAGTAAATCACCACCTTTCATCTGCCGATTTCCCGATAGGGAAATCCCCGATATACAGAAGTGTTGACAGTTGACATCGGGGATCGGGATTCGGAGTTTCATATTACATGGGAGGTGCACACAAGGTTCGCGAATCCGCGAAACCTGATTTCCCAACTGGCGAAAGGGAGATCGCGAGAAGTGTACTGTGGGTAAGAGGCTCCCGAGGGAGTTTGAAGAGTTGTTAACTCTTCGGGCCGTGTTGTTGAAGGTCCTTGTGGGAAGCAGCTTACTCGCGGAGGGGCAAGGTTGCGTTAGTGTGGTATCAGAGCCTGAAGATCTTGTCTGTATATTTCAGGCAAGAGAAGTGAAGGAGGAAAGGAAAGCACTATGATTCTCACGACTTGCATCAGAGTGGTATCAGAGCGGGAGTATCTTTGCTTTCTGAAGCAAAGACAGAAGAGACATAATGTCGCCCAGAAGAGAGAGACAGTCACCTGATCGTGAGGACAGGGATGCCCGAAGGAGAGGCAGGCCGGCGAGGAATCCAGAGATGGAACGCCAAATACGAGATCTCAGGGCGAGATTCGAACAGATGGAGACCACCCAGAGGCGTGGAGCAGGTACAACAGAGTTCAGCAATTCCGAGGTGGAGGAGGAAGCTGGATGCAATGTTGAAGGGGAGGTCATAGCCGAAGATGCCTCGACAGAGAGGTTGATTAGAGCCATCACCAGGATGAGCTCGAAGAAAAAGATGGACATTTATGTCTATGAGGGAAGTCTAAACGCTGAAGAGTTGTTGGATTGGATCTGAGCACTCGACACCTACTTCGATTACGAAGACATCGAAGAGGATAAGAAGGTAAGGCATGCCGTCATGAAGCTGAAGGGACATGCAGCCTTATGGTGGGATGAGCTACAGGCAGACAGGCACTGCAAAGGAAACAAAAGATTAAGAGCTGGGATCAGATGATTGCCAACTTGAAGGCAAAGTTCATTCTGAGGGATTATCATATCACTCTATTCAGGTGCATGCAGAACCTGAGATAGAAGTTGATGACAGTGAAAGAATACACCGAGGAATTTTACAGGCTCAATATTCGAGCTGGTCATCGGGAAAGTGATGACGAAAAGGTGGCGAGATACCTGAATGGTCTTAGGTATGACATTCAGGATGAATTGAGCATGTTTACCATCCGAAAAGTTGAGGATGCATACCAAATGGCTCTGAAAGCCGAAGATAAGTTGAGCCGCAAGCAGGGACAGCGAGGGTGAGGCAGAAGCCAGCCCAGAGGCAAAGCAGTTGCCCAAGAGAGAACTCAGAAAACCAAGGAGGAGTGGAAGAAGCCTCAGGGAAAAGCTGAAAGAGGTGGAACCTCACAGCAGAGGCAACAAATCTCTGAGCCGAGGAGACAACAAACTGATCAGTAAGGAGATTATGCTGATGCCAACATGATTCCTTGTACTCGAGGTAGAGGAAGAGGGCGAGGAGGAGTGATCACATGTTTCACGTGTGGTAAAGACAGTCATAAAGCCATGGACTGTCCAGACAGGAAGATGGACAGAGGAAAAACTCACGTCGCAGAGGCGCAGAGGCGTGATGTGGAGGATGAATATGCTGGAAGTGGGAAGTCACTGATAGTGCATAAGGTCTTTTTGAAACCTGAGAAAGAGGTGGAAAGCTCAGTTCAAAGATGCAGACTGTTCCGGACGACTTGCAAGAACAAGGATTGGAAATGTAAGGTCATAGTGGACAGTGGGAGCACTGATAATCTTGTTTCGACCGAGATGGTGGAGAAGCTGGAGCTGAAAATGAATAAGCACCCGAGCCCATATAAAGTGTCATGGATGCAGAAAGGACACCAAGTATGTGTTACGAGACAATGCTTGGTTGAATTTAAAATGGGTGATTATAAAGATAAAATTCTATGTGATGTTATACCCATGGATGTCTGTCATGTATTATTGGGGAGACCATGGTAGTTTGATAGAAATTTTGTTCATGATGGGAGAATGAACTCATACACCTTGGAGAAGGATGGGAAAACACACATGTTGCTACCAATGAAGGATAAGGAAGTGAAGCCAGAAGTTAGAAACACGATACTTCTCATGAGTGGGAAAGAGCTTCTCACAGAGCTGGAGAAGGATGAGGATCCACAATTCTTTGTTGTCAGGAAGCTGAGAATTGTCCTGACAAGCACAAGAGTGGACGACTTGCCATAGGAGATTCAGGAACTGCTTGGACAGTTCACTGTTATCATCGTGGACGAACTACCTCGTTCGTTACCACCGATGCTGAGTGTGAGTCACCACATTGACCTCATACCCGGAGCAAGTTTGCCAAATAAGGCAGCGTACAGATTGACACCTCAGGAGAACGAGGAAGTCAAAAGGCAGGTACAGGATGTACAGGATAACGGACTGGTCAGGGAGAGTCTGAGTCTGTGTGCCGTTCCAACGGTGTTGAGTCCGAAGAAGGATGGAGGCTGGAGGATGTGTACAGACTCCAGGGCGATAAATAAAATTACCATCAGGTACAGATTTCTACTGCCGAGAATGGATGATTTGATGGATTGCCTAAGTGGGGCAAATTACTTTTCCAAGATAGATCTCAAGAGCGGATATCATCAGATCCGAATGAGAGAGGGAGATGAATGGAAGACAGCATTCAAAACAAACGAGGGTTTGTATGAATGGCTGGTCATGCCGTTTGGTTTAACAAATGTGCCAAGCACTTTCATGAGGCTGATGAATGAAGTCCTACGGGAATTCATTGGCAAGTTTGTAGTTGTATAGCTGGACGATATACTGATTTTCAGCAAGACCAAGGCTGAATACTTGAGGCATTTAGCCACTGTGATGAGAAGATTACAGCAGGAAAAGCTGCTGATCAACTTGAAGAAGTGTTCCTTTGTGCAGACAGAACTCATTTATTTGGGTTTTGTAATCTCGGCAAATGAATTGAAGATGGATCCTGGGAATGTGAATGTAATCAGGAATTGGCCATCGCCAAGAAATGTTTTTGAGGTAAGGAGCTTCCATGGATTGGCAAGCTTCTACAGAAAATTCATACGAAATTTTAGTGGAATCAGTGCCGTAATGATGGACACTGTGAAGAAGCGGCATAAAATTTTCCATTGGACAACGGAGGCTGAAAGAAGCTTCAATTTGTTGAAGCGAAAGATAACTGAGCAACCAGTGTTAGTGTTGCCAGATTTTCAGAAAACCTTCCAAGTGAAGTGTGATGCCAGTGGGTATGTTGTTGGAGGGGTTTTAAGTCAGGACGACAGACCTGTGGAATATTACAGTGAGAAGCTGGATTATGCGAACCTGAAGTACTCCACGTACGATAAATAATTCTATGCCACCATACAGGCGTTGAAGAAGTGGAGGCATTATTTGATACCCAGGGAATTCGTTTTATACAGTGAAAATCATGCATTGCAGTTCGTGAGTCAACAGGAGAAGTTGAACCAGAAGCATGCGAAGTGGGTAGAGTACATGCAGAATTTCACATTTGTGATAAAGCACATTTCGGGGACTGCTAACAAGGTAGCTGACGCCTTAAGCAGAAAATGTTTATTGCTGCAGGAGTTCAGGGTCAAAACCTTGGGTTTTGAAAATTTAAAGGATATGTATGCAGGTGACGCAGACTTTGGCGAGGCATACGAGGCAGCCGAGAACCCAGTTCTCAGGGATCGGAGTCCATGGATTGACTACCTGATCCAGAATGGATTGCTTTTCAAAGGCAATCAACTATGTATTCCAAATTGCTCTATGAGAGAGAATTTGGTAAAGGAAAAGCACAGCGGGGGATTAGCAGGTCATTTTGGGCATGACAAAACATTCGGCAAGTTGAGTGAATCCTGTTATTGGCCAGGCATGCGGGCAGATGTTAAACGGTTTGTAGACAGGTGTCAGATATGTCAACACGCGAAGGGCCGAAAGCAGAACACATGGTTCTATCAGCCGTTGCCCATACCCGACAGGCCATGGGAAGCCATTAGTATGGATTTTGTTCTGGGATTGTCGAAAACTCAGCGAGGAGTTGATTCCATTTTTGTAGTGGTGGACAGGTTCTCGAAGATGGCACATTTCATACCGTGTCATAATACCAGCGATGCAACCCACATCGCGAACTTGTTTTTCAAAGAGATTGTCAGGTTGCATGGATTGCCGAGAAGCATAGTCTCGGATCGGGATACGAAGTTCATAGGTCACTTTTGGAGGACGCTATGGAAGAAGTTGGGGACTGATTTGGCATTCAGTTCTGCTTACCATCCGCAGACAGATGGGCAGACTGAAGTAGTCGATAGAAGCTTAGGGGATCTATTGAGAAGTCTGGTGGTGGAGCATCACACCAGTTGGGATCAAATCCTACCACAGGCAGAATTTGCGTACAACGATTTGGTGAATCGGAGTACAGGAAGAAGCCCGTTCCAAATTTTATATGGGACATAGCCAAGAGGAGTTTCTGAACTCAAGGAGTTAGAACAGGCTGAAACTAGCAGCGCGAGAGCTGAAGAGTTCGTTGAAGCGATGCAAGAATTTCTTGCACAGGTGAAGCAACGATTGCAGAAGGAAAACCA
>JASDQU010506333.1:31044-41961 GCA_032191745.1 Picea mariana | reverse complement strand
ATTATTATTATTATATATATATATATATATATATATATAAACATCTTTAATTTTCACAGGTTACTAGATTATAAATATATTTTAAATTAAAATTGAATCAAAGTAAAAAGTGACTCATCTAATGTCACATATTCGCTCAGCTACATGAAGAAGCCAAAAAACTGTAATAAAAAATTATTCAAAATTGAAAAAAAACATTAAAAAACCCAGAGAAGTATTATTCTCTTTTAATAATGTTAAAAATTTATAAAATGACATTATTTTTGACATGAATTTTAGTGAAACTCATCATTATTAATTCAAGTTGATAGTTTTTCATTATATTCAAGTTTTATATAATAAATTATAATTTATGTTTTAAAATTATTTTTATTATGACTTTTCGTGAAACTACATATCATTGATTAAATAAAATGAGTTGAAATATTTTTTTATTAAATTTAATTTCTATATAGTAAATTAATTCAAATATCTTTTTAATAGAAAATATTCTTCAAGTTTTTTAACTCATAAGAAAAAGAACAAAATAAATAAATATATAAATTTTTTAAAATATTTCAAAACCATATTACTTAATAATCCATACATATTTTTATATAACCCTTAAAATAAAGCACAAATTTTCATATAGACTTGAAAGTCTTTGTAAAGTTAGTTACGAGGTCACCATGTTAAACTTTTATACAACGTCACCACGTTATACTTTTATACCAATTTCATATGTATTACCTAGTTTAGGGATTTTTTATTTTGGATATTAAAAATGTTTTGTTTATATCATTATAAATTAGAGGTGTTTATATAATTTATTTTATTTTCCTCATTAGTATCTATTTAGGTTTTCTTTTTTTCTTTCAACAAAAGCTCGAAGATTTTATTCATTAAAAATGTGTTTGATATAAAAAAGACGGGATTCATAACAATATTATAGATTAAGCACTACTACTAGTAGCCATATGCCTAGTGTGTTTTTAGCATATCGTCAGATACTATTTCTCTTACAAAATTTACATTATTAAACATGACTTGTTGGATCTTTAGCAATGTCTCTATTTGTTGTGGCATTGGCTTTGTCTAATATGCCATGAATTTCCACTAACTTTGGCTTTGTCTGATATGCCATGCATTGGCTTTGTTTGATATGTCTGATATGCCATGAACTTCATTTAAGTTCAGCAGCGACGCCTCCTCCATAGTTGTCGTTCCTTTGCTATCCTCCCCCGAAGATGTAGTCCTATGATCATGATCCCTCTGCACATGCTAAACCTGTTAAATAAATTGACAAACATTACCAATGCATTTATGAAATAAACATCTGCAAGTTATTAAAGGACCTCGAACTTTCAAGATTTTCACATATGTCAAATAAGGTGGAAATAAAACAATACTTACCTAAATCCATTAATGCACAGATCGTGGACTTAATTAAAACCCATTAACCATTGTTGCTTCAAACTTCAGAACAAAAATCCAGTTTCTCTCCCTTGCCCCTTTCTGATATGTTCTTTCAAACTATGAGATGGGTATTCTGAAGGTTCTCTTATAAGCAGAGAGAGGACCAGTTTCCCCGGGACGGTTATACTCCACTGCCCATCATGGTAGGAGTTTTGAGACCATTCCCTAGACATTTGGTATTCAAGACAAGAAAAGAATATGAACCCAGAAAAATGTAACCACCTACCATACGCGTCTCTTCATATGGGTCATTAAAACAATTGATTAAAGTTAGTCTTACATTCTCCCACTTGACACATATGATAAATTAACGTTAGAGTTTAACAAGGTAGACATTAGGTGCGCCATAAATCATATTCATCTTGACTTTTAGTTAGTCATCATAATACTATAATTAAGCAACCCACTATTGTGACTCATGACAGTTCCATGTTAATAAAGCAACATAGTCCCTTCTAGTCCCTTCCATGTACTACAACATTAGTAACCTGTTAAATATAGTCTACAAATGGGAAGTGTATTCATGAGGTCCAACAATAATTTCCCTCGTCAAAGACTATTCCTATCATCATACATTTATTCTCATACATGTACGTACATATTTTAAACAAGATTTATTAAACATAACATATTTATTAAGATCTCAAAGTGTCAAATAAAACAAATAACATAATGCAACCCATCGCATAAAAGTAGCAATTGCTATGTGCTACATTCAATACCCATTCTATTGGTATGTTCCTTAAATTCTTTTTGTGGTAATCCTTTTGTCAATGGATCTGCAACCATAAGCAATGTGCTGATGTGTTCAATCGACACTCATTGTTTCTGAACTTCTTCCTTGACGGAAAAGTATTTCAATTCCATGTGTTTAGCACCATTAGAATACTTGTCATTCTTAGAGAAAAATATAGCTGCAGAGTTATCACAATAAATTCTCAACGGATTGGAAATAGAGTTGACAACTGCAAGTCCTGAGATAAAATTCTGCAACCACAATCCATGAATTGTGGCCTCAAAGCATGCCACAAATTCAGCTTCCATAGTGGATGAAGTAGTGATAGTTTGCTTCGCACTTTTCCATGATATTTCTCCTCCAGTTAATAGGAAGAAATAACCAAAAGTGGACTTTCTACTGTCAACGCACCCAAAAAAATATGAATTTGAGTAACCAATCACCTCTAGATTATCAAACCTCCTATCTGTGAGCATGTAATCCTTTGTTCCCTGCAAGTACCTCATCACTTTCTTTTCAACTTTCTAGTGATCCAATCCAGGATTAATTTGGTATATTCCCAACATACCAACTGCAAAATTGATGTCTGGTCTGGTGCAAGTCTATGCATACATTAGGCTTCCTACTACAGAAGCATAAGGAATTCATTCCATCTATTTTCATTCCCATTCATTCTGCGGACATTGCATAAGGCTGAATTTATCCCCTTTCTGAATAGGGGCAACACTAACTGAACAGTTTTTCATTTCGAATCTCTCTAGAACTCTTTCGATATAAGCCTTCTGAGACAATCCTAAAAATCCTCATGATCGATCCCAAAATATTTCAATTCCTATCACGTAAGAGGCCTCATCCATATCTTTCATTTCAAAATTCATAGAGAGAAACTTTTTGGTTTCGTGTAATAAACCAAGATCACTGGTGGCAAGCATTATGTCATCAACATACAAAATCAGAAATATAAATTTACTCCCACTAACCTTCAGATATATACACCAATCAACAATGTTTTCCTTAAATCCAAAAGAAGTAATGGCATTATGAACCTTAAGATACCATTGTTGGGAAGCTTGTTTAAGTTCATATATTGATTTCTTAAGGTTGCAAGCCAGGTGTTCTTTTCCTTTAATGGAGAAACCTTCAGGTTGATCCATATATACTTCTTCCTCTAAATGCCCATTCAGAAAAGAAGTTTTCACATCCATTTGGTGCAATTCCAAATCATAATAAGCTACCAATGCCAAAATTATTCTAAGTGAGTCCTTCTTGGACACAGGAGAGAAGGTCATTTATGCCTCCTTTCTGAGTGAAACCTTTGGCCACAAGTCTAGCTTTATGTCATTCGACATTACCCTTAGAGTCACATTTGGTCTTAAATACCTATTTGCAACCAACTTTCTTGTATCCTTCGGGAAATTCAACGAGATCCCAGACTTCATTTTGGTCCATTGATTTCAATTCATCATTCATGGCATCGATCCATTTAGTGGAATCATTACTTTCTATGGCTTGTGAAAATGAAACTGGATCCTTACATGTCCCTACATCAAAATCAGATTCTTGCAGATAAACCACATAATCATCTGCAATAGCAGACCTCCTTTCCCTTTTATATCTCCTTAATACTTCTTCTGATAGTCCTTCTACCATCGGTTCATTGGTGAAAGTCTCATTATGGAGTGGTGGTTCATTAATTTGTTGTTCAATGTTGTTAGGTTGTTCAAAAATGATAGGGAAAACAATTTCCTTTGAATCCATAGGTACAAGGACCTGTACCCAAACTTCTTGGATAACCTCATTTTTTGATTTATCACTCCCATTGACTTCACCATTTTCAATGAATCTGGCATTACTGGTTTCTACAATTCTCATACTGTGATTTGGAAAGTAAAACCTATACCCTTTGGATTTTTTAGGGTAACCTATAAAGTAACCACTGATCATTCTAAAATCCAATTTATTTTCATGTGGATTATGCAATCGAACCTCTGCTGGACAACCCCAAACATGTAGGTGTCTTAAACTCGACTTCCTTCCTATCCATAGTTCAAAAGGGGTTTTTGGAATTGACTTACTAGGAATCTGATTTAATAAGTATACAACAGTGTTAAGAGCATGCATCCACAATGACTTGGGTAAATTGGAATTACTTAACATACTCCTAACCATATCCATTAAAGTACGATTACGTCTTTCATCCACACCATTTTGCTGAGGCGTTCCAGGCATAGTATACTGTGCACATATGCCATGTTTTTCAAGGATTTTAGCAAATGGGCCAGGGCACTCCCCTGTTTCATCATACTATCCATAGTATTCACCACCTCTATCAGATCTGATGATTTTCACCTTTCCGCCTAGTTTCCTTTCAACCTCGATAATATACACCTCAAGTGCATCCATCGATTGAGATTTTTCACACAGCAAATAAACATAACCATAACATGAAAAATCATCAATAAAGGTGATAAAATACTTTTCTCCACCAAAGAATGGATTGTCAAAAGGCCCACAGATGTCTGTATGGATAATCTCAAGAAGCTTAGTACTTCTTGTGGAAATTTTTCTGGTGTGTTTGATTTGTTTTCCCTTAATACAATCTATACACACTCCAAGATCAGAAAAATATAGGTTCAAGAGAATCCCATCTTTTACTAATATAAGTAACCTTTCTTTGGAAATATGTCCCAACCTTTTATGCCACAAGTATGAGGAGTTTTCATTTGTGAGGCTACGTTTAATACCAACATTATGATGCAGGGTAAGAATAGTTTCAGCAAATTGATCATCAAGTTTTAATTTATACAAAACATCACAAAGAATACTCGAACCAACAAAAGAGGTATTCTAAAAAAAACTGAAGAATTTATTTCCAAAAGTATAGTAGTAACCATCAATATCAAGTTTGGACAAGGAAATTAAATTTCTGGAAATAGAAGGAACATAAAGAGTCTGAAACAAATCCAAAAGATGACCAGAATCTAGAAATAAACGATAAGTCCCAATGGCTTCAATTGGAGATTTAACTCAAAGTCACATGAACAGAAAGTTTTCATTTGGATTTATGGTCTAGGTTGTAAGGAATCCCTGCAAGGTATTTGAAACATGAGTAGTATCCCTAGAGTCAATCCACCAAGTATTAGAAATAACTTCAGTTAGATTTGATTCAAAACAAACAGAAATTAAATTCATATCGTTCTTTTCGAACCATTCCCTACATTTTGGACAGTCTTTCTAATAGTGTCCCATTTTTTACAGAAGTGACACTTATCACTGTTCCTTTCCTTCTTATAAGCCTAAGAATCATGATTAGGCTCACAAACCTTGGGTGGTGTTTGCTTCATTCCCTTTCTAGGATTTTTCCCTTTCCTTTCGACTCCTTTAGTTATGAAATGAACTGAATGTTGTCAATGTTGCTTAAGTCTTGCCTCTTCTTGATTCAGCATAACAACCAATTTATTCACATTCCACTTATCCTTAATAGTGTTATAGTGAATCTGGAATGGCCCGTACTGAGGAGGCAAGGAGTTCAAAATAAATTGCACAAGAAAGAACTCATCCACTTTCATCTCAAGAGTCTTTAATTGAGAAGCCATATTTGTCATTTCAAGGACATGCTCATTGATGCAGGAGCATCGCTCACTCATCAAGCAAGCCAACACATTGAGAGGAAACAGCTGGACAACGTCAGCATGCATTTTGAAATACTTTGGAAGTATTGCGCTATCCTTTAAATGAAGTCATTTATAAAGAATCGCACTTGTATTGTAAAGGGGACCTTGAGCCTTTAAGCTCTCGTCCTTAGTAGGTAGGAAGACATTTAATAGATTTAATGTAGGTAGATAGATGTTTAAGTCTAGATTAGACAGTTTCAATTTCGAGAGGGAAAATAGATATAGACACCCTCCTTTGTACATGGTAACATTATTCAGATTCAAGCATTCAGGAGCAAGGAGAGAGAGCAATCGGAGGATTTGTGAAGAACACCCATGTACAGATGTTTTTGAATTAATAGAAGAGAGTCTTTGATTCAATTTCATGGTTGGTGTTGTTTCTCTGTGTATGATGTTTATGTGTTCATGAATGTTTGTTTTCTGGTCATGCATTTGCTTTGAATATGCTGTGCATATGATTTCATGGGTTTTTAACTGAGGTCTGAGAGAGAAGAGAATAAGTTTCAATTGTTTCTCTGTCTGAGCCAGGAGATTCCTACATAGAGTGCAGTTGAATTCATCCGCATAGAGTGCGTTGATGAGGCTCGATAGTTAAACCCTTATTCTCATTCACCCAGAAGTTGAAGTGGGTTGGTAGAGCCATGTAGGAGAAGTGCAGGCTGAACTTGAAGTCTCAGTGGCTAGTCTAAGCTAAAGGAGGCATAGACTACTGTGGCTGTGAGTGCACAGAGTCTGGAAGACTCAACACTTTGAGAGTTGTTGAAGGTTGAGCACGAGAAGTGTGTGCAAAGTCTCTGAAGGAGTCAGAGTTGAAAAGATCAGGAGGGATAGTCCCTTCGCGATACTGCGGAGATGAACCCAGGAGAAGGTTTGAACAGGAAGGAGCTTTAGAGTGGAAGAATTCCTCAAGGTGGAGAAATAGACGGCCAGATCTCGCAGGAGGAGATTCGCGAAGTCCTGCCTACCGTCAGATATTGGAGAAGTTGTGCGAGATTTAGCCCTTAGGCGCACGAGGATTCCAAGAGCCATCGGAACTTCAGCTCATTGGGATATCGAAGGTTCCGTGGTCATGGGACTTTTGAAAACCGAAATCGTGAGTTGCTATTTCCCGAAGAGCTTTGGACCGTGGATCCTGAGCTGGACACATGTCTGAAATCCAGAGAAATTGGGGTTCGACATTTGGGATTTTCCAGTGCCAAGGGATTGCGACCTATGAAATAGAAATCACGTGATTCCTGATAGAGCGGAGAAGAGGTGACGTGGCAAGGAGAGAGCGCACATGCATATCGCAGTTCAGGGTTCGGATATTTGTGGTGCAAGTGAACCATGTCATCGTGTGTGCCGATTTCTCGATAGGGAAATCCCCGACAAGAACGAAGAGCATTGACATTCAGAACCATCGGGTTTCAGGGTTTTGGGTAGCACGAGGAACGTGCTCGCTAGTTTCGCGATATCGCGAAACCCGATTTCCCGATAAGTCAAAGGGAGATCATGGAGAGAATTCTGTGGGTATTAAGGGGTCCCGATAAGGGATCAGAAGAACCTTGAAGTTCTTCAGGCCTAGGATAAAGGAAGGTCCTGGTGGGAGTGGACGTGCCCAGGGTGGTGCGTTTGCATCAATTGGTATCAGAGCGAGAAAATCTCTCTATTTTCTGTAGCAGAAGAGAAGAGAAAATTTCACCATGCCATCGAGAAGAGGTAGACAATCACCCAATCCAGAGGGGGAAATGGAATTATCCAGAGAAAGAAGTAGCCAAGGACAAAATGTAAAGATGGAGAGGGAAATATGAAATCTTCATGCCAGAATGGAAGATATGGAAGCAGCGCAGAGACGCACAGCAAATACTGGAAATCTAAGTGACTTCGAAGGCGAAGCTGAAGTTGTACCACAAGGAGAGGTCACAATAGAGGAGGCATCAACTGAGAAATTGATTAAAGCTATCGCCAGGATGAGTTCAATGACCAAAATGGACATTCCAGCTTATGAAGGAAGCCTGGATGCAGAAGAGTTGTTGGACTGGATCAGAGCTCTTGATACCTACTTTGATTATGAGGATATCGAAGAGGATAAAAAGGTAAGGCATGCTGTCCCTAAATTGAAAGGACATGCAACATTGTGGTGGGATGAGCTTCAGGCAGAAAGACATTCCAAAGGAAAAAAAAAGATTAAAAGCTGGGATCGAATGATTGCTAAGATGAAGGCAAAATTCATCCCCAGAGATTACCAGATCACATTGTTCAGGCGAATGCAGAACCTGAGGCAGAAGTTGATGATGGTGAAAGAGTACACCGAGGAGTTTTACAAGCTCAATATTAGAGCAGGTCATCGATAGAGCGATGATGAGAAGGTGGCGAGATATCTGAATGGTCTGAGATACGACATTCAGGATGAATTAAGCATGGCAACTATCAGAATTGTTGAGGATGCTTACCAGATGGCTCTGAAATCCGAGGAGAAGCTGAGCCATAAGCAAGGTCAGCGAGGGCGAGGTAGAAGTCAGCCCAGAGGCAAGGCAGTTGCCCAAGAGAAATTTCAGAAGCCCAAAGAGGAATGGAAGAAACCTCAGGGTAAGATTGAGAGAGATGGAACCTCACAGCGAGGACAACAATATGCTGAGCCGAGGAGACAACATACAGAGCAGGGTGGCGGATATGCTGATGTGAATACTTTTCCTTGTACCAGAGGTAGAGGAAGAGGCAGAGGAGGAGTCATCACATGTTTTACATGTGGGAAGGATGGACACAAAGCCGTTGATTCTCTAGAAAGAAAAATGGACATGGGAGAAGCTCACATCACTGAGGCACACAGGTGTGATGTTGAGAATGAAGACACCGAAGCAGGAAGGTCACTAACGGTGCATAAAGTTCTTATGACACCTGAGAAAGAGGTGGAGGACACAGCTCAGAGGAATAGACTGTTCAGGACCACATGCAAGACCAAGGGCTGGAAGTGCAAGGTCATTGTGGACAACGGAAGCACAGATAACCTTGTTTCGATCGAGATGGTAGAAAAGCTGGAGCTGGATACGAATGATCACCCGAGTCCATACAAGGTTTCATGGCTACAGAAGGGACATCAGGTGAGTGTCACTAAACAATGTTTAGTTGATTTCAAAATGGGTGAATATAAGGATAAGGTCCTATGTGATGTCATTCCCATGGATGTCTGTCATGTATTGTTGGGTAGACCATGGCAATATGACCGAAATGTGGTTCATGATGGGAGAATGAACACATACACTTTGGAGAAAGATGGGAGGACACACAGATTTCTTCCAAAAAAGGATGAGGAGGTGAAGCCGGAAGTAAGAAACACCATACTTCTCATGAGTGGGAAGGAGCTTCTCACAGAGATGGAGAAGAAAGAAGATCCACAATTCTTTGTGGTCAGGAAACTGAGAATTGTCCTGACTAGCACAAGAGTGGACGACTTGCCAAAAGAGATTCAGGAACTGCTGGAAGAGTTCGCTGACATCATCGTGGACTAATTACCTCATTCATTGCCACCGATGAGGAGTGTGAGTCATCACATTGATCTCATACCCGGAGCCAGTTTGTCGAATAAGGTTGTGTACAGGTTGACGATGCAGGAGAATGAGGAGGTCAAAAGACAGGTACAGGAGTTGTTGGATAAAGGACTGGTCAGGGAAAATCTTAGTCCGTGTGTCGTTCCAATGGTACTAAGTCCAAAAAAGGATGGAGGCTACAGAATGTGCACTGACTCCTGAGTGATTAACAAAATCACCATCAGATACAGATTTCCACTGCTGAGAATGGATGATCTGATGGATTTCCTGAGCGGGGCAAATTATTTTTCAAAAATTGATCTGAAAAGCGGATATCACCAGATTCGCATGAGGGAAGGTGACGAATGGAAGACAACATTAAAAAAAAACGAATGTTTGTATGAATGGCTGGTCATACTGTTTGGTTTGACAAAAATGTCGAGTACATTCATGAGGCTGATGAATGAAGTCCTAAAGGAATTCATCGGGAAGTTTGTAGTCATATATCTGGATGATATATTGATCTACAGTAAGACAAAGGCTGAACATTTGGAACATCTGGCCATTTTAATGAGAAAGCTACAACAGGAGAAGTTGTTGATAAATATGAAGAAATCTTAATTCATGAAGATAGAGCTCATTTATTTAGGTTTTGTTATTTCGGCGAATGAGTTGAAAATGGATCCGAGTAAGGTGGAAGTGATCAAGAATTGGCCATCACCGAGAAATGTTTTCGAGGTGAGGAGTTTCCATGGATTAGCTGGTTTCTACCGGAAATTCATCAGGAATTTTAGTGGGATTAGTGCAGCAATGATGGACACGGTCAAGAAAAGGCACAAGTCTTTTCATTGGACAGCGGAGGCTGAGAAAAGATTCAATCTATTGAAGTGGAAGATCACAGAGCAACCAATTCTGGTGCTGCCTGATTTCAAGAAGACATTTCAAGTGAAATGTGATGCAAGAGGATATGATATAGGAGCGGTCTTGAGTCAAGAGGACAGGCCAGTTGCCTATTTCAGCGAGAAGTTGGATGAAGCGAAACTGAAATACTCTACATATGATAAAGAGTTTTATGCCATCATACAGGCATTAAAGAAGTGGAGGCATTACTTGATCCCGAAAGAATTTGTATTGTACAACGATAATCATGCATTGCAGTTTGTGAGTCAACAAGAGAAGTTGAACCAGAAACATGCAAAATGGGTAGAGTATATGTAGAATTTTACGTTTGTAATTAAACATATTTCAGGGATTGCTAACAAAGTGGCTGATGCTTTGAGTAGGAAATGTTTGATGTTGCAAGAGTTCCAAGTCAAGACATTGGGCTTTGAAAATCTCAGGGACATGTACGCAGGAGATGCAGATTTTGGAGAAGCATATGAAGCAACTGAGAATCCAGTTCTTAGGGATCGGAGTTCTTGGATAGACTACATGATCCAGGAGGGATTTTTGTTCAGAGGCAATCAACTGTGCATTCCAATTTGCTCTATGAGGGAGAACTTGATAAAGGAGAAGCACAGTGGAGGATTAGCAGGGCACTTTGGTC
>JASDQU010506333.1:0-11910 GCA_032191745.1 Picea mariana | reverse complement strand
CTGGCATTACTAGTTTCTACAATTATCGTATTGTGATTTGGGAAGTAAAACCTATACCCTTTGGATTTTTCAGGGTAACCTATAAAGTAACCACTGATCATTCTAAAATCCAATTTATTTTCATGTGGATTATGCAATCGAACCTCTGTTGGACAACCCCAAACATGCAGGTGTCTTAAACTTGGCTTCCTTCTTATCCATAGTTCAAAAGGGGTTTTTGGAACTGACTTACTAGGAATCCGATTTAATAAGTATACAACAGTGTTAACATCATGCATCCACAACGACTTGGGTAATTGGAATTACTTAACATACTCCTAACCATATCCATTAAACTACAATTACGTCTTTCATCCACACCATTTTGCTGAGGCGTTCTAGGCATAGTATATTGTGCACATATCCCATGTTTTTCAAGGATTTTAGCAAATGGGCCAGGGCACTCCCCTATTTCATCATACTATCCATAGTATTCACCACCTCTATCAGATCTGATGATTTTCACCTTTCTGCCTAGTTTCCTTTCAACCTCGGTAATATACACCTCAAGTGCATCCACCGATTGAGATTTTTCACGCAGCAAATAAACATAACCATAACATGAAAAATCATCAATAAAGGTGATAAAATACTTTTCTCCACCAAAGGATGAATTTTCAAAAGGCCCACAGATGTCTGTATGGATAATCTCAAGAAGCTTAGTACTTCTTGTGGAAATTTTTCTGGTGTGTTTGATTTGTTTTCCCTTAATACAATCTATACACACTCCAAGATCAGAAAAATCTAGGTTCAAGAGAATCCCATCTTTTACTAATCTAAGTAACCTTTCTTTGGAAATATGTCCCAGCCTTTTATTTCACAAGTATGAGGAATTTTCATTTGTGAGGCTACGTTTAATACCAACATTATGATGCAGGGTAAGAACAGTTTCAGCAAATTGATCATCAAGTTTTAATTTATACAAACCATCACAAAGAATACCCAAACCAACAAAAGAGGTATTCTTAAACAAATTGAAGCATTTATTTCCAAAAGTATAGGAGTAACCATCAATATCAAGTTTGTACAAGGAAATTAAGTTTCTTGAAATAGAAGGAACATAAAGAGTCTAAAACAAATCCAAAAGATGACCAGAATCTAGAAATAAACGATAAGTCCCAATGGCTTCAACTGGAGCTTTAACTCAAAGTCCCATGAACATAAAGTTTTCATTTGTATTTATGGTCTGGGTTGTAAGGAATCCCTGCAAGGTATTCGAAACATGAGTAGTATCCCTAGAGTCAATCCACCAAGTATTAGAAAGAACTTCAGTTAGATTTGATTCAAAACAAATAGAAATTAAATTCATACCTTTCTTTTCGAACCATTCCCTACATTTTGGACAGTCTTTCTAATAATGTCCCATTTTTTACAGAAGTGACACTTATCACTGTTCCTTTCCTTCTTATAAGCCTAAGAACCATGATTAGGCTCACCAGCCTTGGGTGGTGTTCGCTTCATGCCCTTTGTAGGATTTTTCCCTTTCCTTTCGTCTCCTTGAATTATGAAATGAACTGAATGTTGTCCATGTTGCTTAAGTCTTGCCTCTTCTTGATTGATCATAACGACCAATTTATTCACATTCCACTTATCCTTAATAGTGTTATAGTGAATCTGGAATGGCCCGTACTGAGGAGGCAGGGAGTTCAAAATAAATTGCACAAGAAATAACTCATCCACTTTCATCTCAAGAGTCTTTAATTGAGCAGCCATATTTTTCATTTCAAGGACATGCTCATGCATCCCACGCATACCATAAAACTTCATGGTGGTAATTTTAGCCATCAGTGTCCCAATAAGGGATTTGTCTGCAGTTTGGAAATGCTCTTCCATAGATTTCAGAAATTCTTTAGCACTGTCAGTTTCAAGAAGAGTTGAATTGATGTTGTTTGCTACAGTCATTCGCATAAACTTAAGGCCCACTCTGTTCGATCTTTCCCATGTTTTGAATATAAATTTTTATTCCACACTGTTTTCATCAGTAATAGCAACCGGTTTCTTAGATTCAAGTGCTATATATAGATCCAGAACACCGAGGTGAAACTGAACTTGTTCTTTCCAATCTGAAAAATTCATTCCATTCAAAATCGGAACAAAAGAGGCATGCAAATGTAGTGAAATAGGAAATGACACTGCAATCATAAATTCATGCTCACAATATTAATGCTACAAGTTATAAATAGTTTAAAAAATAAGCAACATAAAAACACATGGTTAAACAGTAATAAATAGTATTACTGTAACCTACCTTTGGGATAATCTTATGGTAAACTATTAACATTATGGTGATTTCCTTTCACCTAGGACTAATTGATAAAATATTCACAACTAAGAAGTATGAAACCTTTGGGTATCCATACCAACCTCAATCGTGAATACCCACCAACCATCCTACCCCAGTTAATTAATCTCTCAAAAATGGTGCACCTTTGGGCCAACCTAATATTCTAGTGATTAAATAATTGCGATTTGCAGAGTCATTATTTTAACACGAGGGAAACGAGTATTAAATTTCGATAATTTTACAGGTTATCAACAATCATTCTAGTTGTACCACTTTGGCAGCTACCAAAACGTATCTTAATATAGATCTTAAATCAATTTAATGACTATGTACATTGAATCAGCAGTAATGTGTTCAACGCAGACATATATAGTGAACAAAAACTTCAATGTAGAAGTACGCTATGAAACATTAGTCAGATACAAAAAAAAAAAATGAAAGTTCCTGAACACTACTCTGATACCACATGTTAAATAAATTGACAGACATTACCAATGCATTTCTGAAATAAACATCTGCAAGTTATTAAAGGACATGGAACTTTCAAGATCTTCACATATGTCAAATAAGGAAGAAATAAAACAATACTTACCTGAATCCATTAATGCACAGATCCTGGACTTAATTAAAACCCGTTAACCATTGTTGCTTCAAACTTCAGAACATAAATCTGGTTTCTCTCCCTTGCCCCTTTCTGATACGTTCTTTCAGACTATGAGATGGGTATTCTGAAGGTTCTCTTATAGGCAGAGAGAAGACCAGTTTCCCCAGAATGGTTATACTCCACTGCCCATCATGGTAGGAGTTTTGAGACCATTCCCCAGACGTTTGGTATTCAAGACAAGAAAAGAATATGAACCCAAAAAAGTGTAACCGCCTACCATACGCATCTCTTCATATGGGTCATTAACACAACTGATTAAAATTAGTCTTACTGCATTGTTTCAAAGATTTTGGTCCCTATGATCATGGTCCGAAGATTTTGACTACAGAGAAAATCAACCACATTGACCCAGTGCTAAGCCAAAATATCAAGAGCAAATGTGATTGTGTAGTATTCTCCATTTCGCACTCCTCTGCATTAACCTCATTATCTTGACTTTCCATATTCAACCACCTTCTCCAATGATCCAATGCTCGATGGCACAAAAAACGATAAGAAATAATTACACTATTAGCAAATGAAATACCAGAAAATACACTCCCTTCAAACCTCGACATACCAAAAGGAAAACAACCTAGATGACTAACAAACTAAACCAAGAAAATAATAGAATGGGATACCACCACCATAGCCTCATCACTTAATTTAATAGAAATACCATTGATAAAAAACAAAACCTTGCATGAACTTCATACCTGGAAATCATTGCATAAATAAACACCCATGGGGTGGCCATTTGGGCTATCTATCATGCTAATGACTTTGCCCAAAATAAACATCTCAAATCATACTTCCCCTTCATTACCTTTCATTTCCATAATGTCCACTTTCCCGTCTGGGTTAGGTCCATTGTGCTTGGAACAAAATTGTACAGAGCATGTAGCATCGGTCCAAATCGCCGCCTGCACCCATGAGTCGAGCTTCCCATCACACTCAAAACATTAACTGACTGCCTTTCCCTGTCCATCCTGATATGATGGAGAGTTGACAACTGCATGAAATATCTACGTGGAAGAAATGGGATCTCCATATGGCTTGTCGAGCCCCACTCCTATTCTCAACCTCCAACATTAATGGGGTCTTTCAAAATGTACTTCTCCATACACCCCCAAGGAACTAGGGGATAAACCTATGGCTTTGTTGGCCATTTCGTCAGCACTTGTATTATCTTTATGAAAAACATGAAAGAACTGAAGAGAGAGATTTTCTAATAAGATCTGAATACGATCAATTAATACATTCAACCCAATATATTTGGGAGAGGATACATAGAAAAAATACCTAATAGTGTTTTTGGAATCACCCATTATATTCAGTTGTGTCTGTTGATTTTCTGATTCATTCCAAGATTGATTTTCCAGAAATTTTACATCTCTGCTGAGAATTAGTTTCTTGGAGATTGGATTGTAAATCTTGTAAGATTTAGATGTTTCACTATATCCAGTGAAGATACATTTCTCACTTATATCATCCAATTTCTTCCTTAATTCGGAAGGTATGTGAGCGTATTCTATGCATCCGAATGTCCTTAGATGCGCAACATTGAGCTTTGTCCCACTCCATGCTTCTTGGGGAACTTTCATCGTTAGACTTGTGGTTGGAGATCTATTCAAGAGATAAACTGAGCATGCTACTGCTTCAGCCCAAAAAATATTTGACAGACTTTTCTCTTTGAGAAGTGTTCTTTCCATATTCATTATTGTTTGATTTTTCCTTTCAGCAACTCCATTCAGTTGTGGAGTATACCTAGTTGTTGTTTGCATGATAATTCCTTGTGATTTGCAAAAATTTTCAAATTCTTTGGATTTTTATTCTCCTCCTCCATCTGAACTGAGTGCTTTTATATATTTTCCACTCTGTTTTTCAGCTTCTGCCTTGAAATCTTTGAATTTTGCAAAAGTTACAGGCTTGTGTTTGAGAAAATAGATCCAGATTTTTCTGCTGAAATCATCAATAAACGTTAGAAAATAAAAGCTACCACCTATTGACTCTATTTGCATTGTTCTTCATAGTTCAGTGTGAACAATTTCAAGATGTTGTTTGGTTTGAGTTGTGGACTGTGGAAAACTAGTTCTCTTATGTTTTCCAAGTATGCAAGACTCACATGGGGAATTTTGTTCTTTAAAGATGGGAAGATCTTTGACCATGGAGTGCTTCTGAAGAAGACTTAGAATCTGAAAGGGTAGGTGTCCAAATATTGTATGCCAAACCATTGTTTCATTCAGGGTTGATGCATTTTGTGCATATGGTTGAATCAGATTTGCAGTCCTGAGGGTAAGGGGAAACATCCTATTCTAAGTCATGTGGATTTCAGAAATCAATTTTCTGCTGGGGGTTTTGTCATATATCTTGCAAGATGCTCCCTCAAAGAGTACCTTATAGCCATGTTCAATGAGCTCTCCTACACTCAACAAATTATGTTTCAGATCTGGAACATGATAAACATTGTTTATGTCCTTCTTTACATTTTGTTTAGTAAGAATAGGAAGAATTCCTTTTCCTTGAACTTTGACTAAGGAATTATTTCCAAGTGTAATATTAGATGATATTGAAGAATCAATGTATGAAAGTAAATCTTTGTTACCTGTCATGTGATTGCTGCATCCACTGTCCAACAACCAGAGATCTTTAGGTTGTTCGTCAGACTTGTGGCATGAGAGAAACATACCTCCTAAGGTTTCTCCCGTATGATTTGACACATGTGCTCTGCCTGAGAGATGATCTTCTTTCTTCTTCTTGCATTTAGATTCATAGTGCCCATACTTTTTGCAGTAATAGCATTGAATTCTTGATTTGTCATTTGATCTTCTCCCTCTGCCTCTTTGAGGCTGAAAACTCTGAAATTGATTATGTTGTATGTGTTCTTGGAAGTGTTGATTCGGGTGTCATTGTATGTTTCCTCCACTGGAGTGAGGGTTACTTTGAATACTCCCTCTTCCTTGGTGACTTCTGCTTCTTCCTCTGCCTCTCCCTCTACTGAAGGAGAATTTATTTTTAAAGGCATTGGTGACTGACTCATCTGTGAGATGTAGTCTGGTCTCATGTGTCAACAGAGAAACAATTAGTTCATCCGTTGAAAAACGTGACAGATCATTGGATTCAAGGATTGTTGTAGGAACCATTTTGAATTTCTTTGGTAAACTTCTAAGGACTTTCTCAACAATGCATTGATCAGGGATGGCTTCACTAGTCAATCTGATCTGGTTCACAATTCCCATGACTCTGGCCATAAATTGATCCACATTTTCAGACTCTGTGATTCTTAAAGTCTCGAATTGCATCCTCAAGGTCTGCAGTTTAACTGTTTTGACCCTGTCATTTCCTTGGTAGGCTGATTTAAGGATTTCCCAGGCCTGCTTTGAAGTACCCGTGCCTGTGATTTTTGAGAAAATCGAGTCATCCACTGAATTTTGAATCCACAATTTAGCTTTATTTTCTCTATTTCTTTGAGTTGCCTCAGTAATTCTCTGTTGGTTTGTCATGGCGGAGAGGTCTGCTGGATTTGGTTCCACATATCCATGATCCACTGGATCCCAACACTCTTGTGCTTGCAAGAACGATCTCATCTGAAGAGACCAGAACTCATAGTTCTTTCCAAGAAGAATCAGACCCTGAGCTTGTCCTAAATTGATAGACGTCGCCATATTTAAAGAATTTAACAAAACAAAAAAGAAAAAAGTTGTTAGAAAATTTCATATTTACCTGTCTCTTGCGCTTAAACCAGGTCTGCTGATTTCTTGCAATGACTTCGGAACTCTGTGATTCAAGATTTCATGAGTTTCGACTTCGCGATTTTTGGCTTCGCGATTTTGATTTCAGTACTTCGTTATACAAGTCCTCCGAACTCTTGTCTCTCCAACTTTTGATCACCAAAACACTGAAGAGATCTTAAAAGTCTTGGATTGGCCCTTAGTCTCGATTCAATGTGACCATGCACCTAAATGTTAAAGCGCTACCATCTTTTCGTGAATCGGTGAATCGCGATGCCTTCGTCGGTTCTTTGTCTTTCAATTTGCCGAAATCTGAAGTATCTTGGCGCTTATTCAAATGCCTTTTTGGGATTTCATGTTTCAGGACTTCAGAAGTTTGGATGTGATGATCCTAGGTCCTTCGGACTCCCGGTATGCGAAATGAAAAAATTTTCCTTTGGATAATTCAACGGTCCAAATCTTCTTGTGATCTGACGGTCTACATCCTTTCGGGATTTCGCGAATCGGTATTTCAGGACTCTTGAACTCTTGTCACGACGTTCTCCAAACCATGAACTCCGAAATGCCAAAATTTTGATGGCACTTGGATCTGTTGCCACTTGTCCTCTGAGATGGACGGATCACAATCCTTTCGGGATTTCACGATTTGTGATTTCAGGATTTCGCAATTTCGCGTATCGGGGTTTGGAGTGCAGTCCCCTTTGCTCGTCCAACTCCCGATTCCCAATTTTGTGATAGATTCAGATCAACAACTCACGATATTTATCAATCCAATGGTCCAGAATGACTCAGGATTTCACGATTCACAAATTCTCACGGCATTCTTCTGACCTTTACACCTTGAGAGTCAGCGAAATGATGAGATCTCTCCATGTGTCCTCCTTGATGGACGGTCTAGATGATTTCAGGATTTCGTGATTTCGCAAGTCAAATTTTCTTCTGTGTGCTCCAGAGGACTAAACCTCGTGCACTTTCTCACGGATCCAACAGCTATTGGTCCTCTGTGTAAAATCTAACGACTGAAATTCTTTTTCCTTTTCTGTGCTCACCTCGTCACTTCTGAACTGGATTTTTGCCTCAGATCTTTTCACAGGATGGATCGTTCGGCTGCGATTGCTCGTTCTTGGCTACTTTCGCAAGTTCTTTGCTATACTTGCAAGGAGATTCTCTTGAAGAAGAAAAATTCATGAATCTTTTAAAGATTTGAAAGAATTTCATGAGTTCTTTGAAGCTTTCTGTTCTCTGCTGCAATATTTGATGGATTTGAGAGAATTTGTGAAATTCTTTAAATGATTCTGCCTTCTGCAACAATCTTTCACAAATTTGATTGAATTCTTTGAATTCTTCAAATGTTCCTACCTCCTGTAGCTCTTCTTCGTGAATGTTTGACGAATTTGAAAATTTTCACGATTCTTTAAACTTTCTCTTTTCGCAGTTTCCGCTTCCTCGATCTTTTGAGTGTAAAGTGTTGTGCTTTCTCGGCAAGCTTCCTACATCGATCTTTTGAGAGTATTGCGAACATATTTCCAAGCCTTGTGAAAAATCTGTGAAGCATGCTCTCGTGATCCATGTAAGCTCTGCGTTGTGAGGATTGTGTTGCTCTCCAGCTTGTGTGAAGAGGCTCACTATTGAAGCTCTGATACCATGATAAATTGTGAAGCAAGAAATGCAGAGAGAAAAGAACAGAGCAGAAAACTATATTCAATATATTAAGAATGTAATGAGAAGAGATAATGAAGAACTTCTCTATGCAAAGGGAAAATAGTTGAGCTAAATAGGCTCAAGAAAATCAAGAAAATAAAGTACAGATGGCAGTGTACATTCAGCCGGTTGAGGTTACATTATATTTAACACCTTGCCGACCAAAAAGAGCATGGTTTCAAAATTAAGGAAATGAGATGTATATTTGTATAACATCTCTTGAGATGGATTAATGTTAAAGGTAATGTTTAATATTAATTCTTGAAATTAAATCTTTTTATTTCTCTAATGTTTAATGCATACATTTGGACCATATTTATCACATATCTATTTTCGTTAACAAGTGCACAACATCAATATTAAATGTGTCTAAGAGATAAGCAAAGTTGGCACTCTATTTCCTCCTAGCTTCCAAGCATATATCTTTCAATGAAATCAAACTCATGGTGCCCTCTTATGCCAGTAAGTAAGAAGTGGTAATATGAATAATTATCATCCTACTATAACTTTGTCTTGTGTAATGATGTAAGTGCTGGGAGAATAGAGACCATATCTGATGGGAGTCACTATGAATCAGCTGTCGAGAGTGCTCTATACTCTTCTAGTTTTCACACCAGGTTGGATTTTTTTTCCTTTAGGTTGGTTTCATTTGATACTTCCTAAGATGTATGAAGTAGCTAATTCCATTGCAGAAGAAACTATGAGCTATCCATCCATACCAGATTTTGTTCTCAATACTCAATTTTCTATGAATTGTAATCTTTTTCTTCTTCCTTTTTGTTTTAACAAAAAAATATTCCTAAATTAGAGCACTCGTTTATATTGTAGAATGAGGCGAGGGATATGTTGTAGACCAATTTTCCTAGCTTCATTATGCATCACTCCAGTCTAGCATGCCATCAATAGTAGATCCTTCAAGAGTCCTAGTCCGAGTCCTAGTCCTCCCCTAATTGAGATACCAAATTTTGTTATTTCATTAAGAGATTTACAATTAAATTTGCAAATTAATTTCAATTTCAATTTTTACTATCATTTGTTACATAAATATCATGTATTATACCTATAGACATCATATGCTTACAAGACCTAGTCGCAAGTAGCAGAGGTTACTCGAGAAGATGATAAATGGCCACAAAGTGAGATGTGTTTATTAGGTTTTTCTATAAACAAAAATGCAAACAAAGTTTCCAAAAAGGACAATGCTATGCCAATGTAGCAAAGAAGTTGAACATACAAGGGTTGATTGTAGCCCTCCTGAGCATTCTCATTTGTCGATTTTCTTCTCCAGCAACAAGTCTTAAATCCTTGCACTGCAGTGTGATGTTATCAAAATATTAATAAAATCCACAACAACACAAGTTGAATCTTTTCAACAAGGTCAAAAACTTAATTGTCCATTATAGATACCCATAATAAAATGACACATTCATAATATAAATGATCAAAAAAATCATTTACAAATTAGTCTTCATTGCCATCACCATGATTATCTTCCTCGTTTGGCATTGTAACATTGTTGTTTTGAAAAAGATGTTTAGATATCGGATCATGTCTCAGTACGAACCACTAGTCCCCAACCAACACAAATTCTAGATATAAAAACACTTGGTTGCAATGTTTTAGGAAAACACAATGCTCGTTACTTTAAACCCACATTTTTTTAGAGTTAATACATATTATCCCACTATCACGATCTTACTTTAAATTTCTATGGTCGAAGGTATCACACCACTTGCAACCAAAAATAACACATTGAAATTATGAGAAGTCCACTTGCATGATCTCTATTATCTTTCCAATGTAACCTAACTTACCCTCTATCATGTTTTCATCATGACTGTGGCTACTGCAACTAGATTGGTCGAACTCAAACTCCACTCCACAATCTTGTGTGATGTGGCCTTCAACAACATACTCAGTGAAAAAATGATGTTCATATGCCCACATTGGTGGGAATAAATTCACCTATAAAAATGAGAACAAAGATACGTGTTAAGGTTTAAGCTAATATTAGGTTTCTTTTCAATTTACTAGATAACCTTAGCATAGATAGAATCACTGAGAGAAACACAATCACAAGATACTCAACATTTATCCTGGGAAACCCTCATGGGGAAGGAAACCCAACAAAAACTTTCTTAATCTAGATATCCAATACAATGCCAAGACAATAAACCAAACACTAGGGAATATCCTCTACTAAGAAATGTGCCTCTCTCTCTCTTCCTTCTTTCGGCAGTAGGAAACTACAGCTTCCTTCAAACTTGTGCACTATATGAGTGAGCTAAGTGAGTGCACAAATTAGGCAATGGATTCCTTTATTTATACAAACTCGTAGGTTCTGAAAATGTGTCTCTTCACTGGGCAAGGCTGACTTGTCTTCTGAGTGGTTAAAACCACTTTAAATTGCTTAGGGGACGACTTCTCAATTTTCATAATATGTTTAGGGTTTGACCAATCCGCAAAAGGGGATTTGGTGAATTACAATGCCCAACATGATCAATCCAAAAAAGGGGATTGGTCTAATGAATGATAAATCAATAATAAATAGAATACTCTTTGCAGTTACACTATTTCAACACTCCCCCTTAACAAGAAGGGTATTCTCCAACAACATTAGGAGAGAGAGAGAGAGAGAGGGAAACAACATCAACATCATTTGGAACATTGAATGGCATATCTATAAATCATCAGAGGTTTTTCTCATCATCGATATCATCATTCACAATAGGGAGTTGTAATGACATCATCATCATCTGCATCAACATGGATTAGTATAAAACTAATACACCATCATCAATAACAACACAAGGATGATACAACATCAACAACAACAATATCACAACACAAAGGTTGGAGCATCATCATCAACAACAACATAACAACATGAAGGTTGGAGAATAATAAAAAACAACAACATTGCAGCATGAAGGCTAGAGTGTCATCAACATCAACACTAGGTTGAAAATCTTTAGCACAAAGTTGGAATCTCATCAACATCATCACGAACCTGGAAATATTTAGCACAAGGTTGGCATCAAGAACATCATCATGAAGATGGAAAAATTCAACACAAGGATGGCATCAAAAATATCAGCACGAAGTGGAAATATTCAACACGAAGGTCGAAATCTTCAGCACGAGGTTGGCATCAACAACATTTTGTGGTACTCTGACATATCCAAAAGATATTCCCAGGAATCAAAAATATTCCCTAGGATATGAAATCTTAACAGAGCTACCACATGGTATTTTGAAAGACCCAAAGGATTTTCCCATGAATTATAATATTCCCTAGGATATAAAATCCTAACGGGTGAAATCATGAAGGTGGGTTACACTTTTGCCCTTTTTATGAGAAAAAAAACTGTATTTTCACAAGTTATTCAACTTCCGACATATAAAAGTATTTTTTTTATTTAGAATTTCACTTTACAGTAAAAACAAAACTTGTGAAGAATTGTGTTAGCTTTCCAATGACTACTTTTCAATTTTTTTTTATCACGATTTGA